>JASAMV010007450.1:0-16375 GCA_030248065.1 Rhynchonema sp. JSB1_4
AAGGGGTGGGTCGTCATGCTACGAAACATCTTTTCAACTGCAAAGAGAAGCTAACCAATCGCTGAGAGTCATTGCGTACAAAATGCGAGGCGTTTCTCGAGGCGATTGACGTTCAGTCCGGCAGCCGTACTATGTAGGTTATGTACCCCATATAAACCGCGGGGACGATGGGCATAGTGCACCATTGCGCGCAGCGCACACAAAGGCAAACTATACGTCAACATGAGCCCGATTTCGGAGGCAGAAAATAAAGAGAAAGTCCTCGTTAACAACATTGTATTCTACAACGTGCGACGTTTCCCAAACCAGCAGCCACGTATGAATGTATTTCACTAATCTGCCACCTCCGAAATCGGGCTCGTGTTGGCGGAGTGTTACTCTACCTATGTATAACTCTTCGCCTCGTTCTACGGCTGCAAGCAGGAGGTGATACATTATCTGCGGACTGGATATCATGTGTCTGTGTACTGTTGCCGGGCAATACGCGATGTGTGTCTCCATTAACGCAGACCACATCAACAAAACCCTGCGGCTGCATTTGTGGCTGAGTAACATCCTCAACTTCCGAATAGCATGTGCTCTGTTTTGGCTTTATATCGATGTGTGTGGTATTGAATGACGGTGCTCTTGTTTGCAAACAACAGTGCGTTGCTTGAATGAGAGTCGATTCAAGTTTTCAACCGAAGCGATCGCAGCAAACAACCAACAAGTGCACATCATTGTTTCCGCGTCTGAGCGCGTCTTACATAGCTGACTTGGCTACCTGACCAGATCCAGAAACACAAAAAAGCATTTGCGTGCTGGCATGACTACATCGTTAAAAGATGCTGGCGAACTACTTCGGTCAGAATTACTTTCGGGTGGCCGTGTTGTTTGCTCAGTTTGTGACAGTGCAATACGTCACGGGCACGCAAGATGTTTCCCCGCTGTACAGCCAGGCCGACTTGGATGCATGCAATCGATTGTTCTGCAATGAAGTGCCAGAATACGAACTACTGGTGCTGACTGATCAATACATGTCCTGCACGGTCAACAATTTGAACGAATGTAAACTGTGGTGCATGAACCAGAAAGGGTGCCTGTGAGTTTGACGTTTCCTTTGGTTCATTGTTTGTCAGAGAATGATACACGTGATTTGACGAAAAATGTGACGGAATGACGCTTGACGACGTTACAATAAGCCCGAATGCTGTGGAGAAGAGAGCCGCGCAATGAAGCGCTATACATTTTCGCACAGGTCTGGCACATTCTATACGACAAGGAGTCGTGATAATTGCTACCTAATCAAAGCCAAAAAGTCCGGCAGCCGGCCGTTGAACCCACGCGAAGGCGCAACATACTACGATTCGTCGGAGAATTGCAACACCAGAACAGTAGAGTGTAAGTGATGGGTTAACGTTGGCTTTTGAATAGCTGTGGTCATCCTACATACAGTATGTTAGTGGCTTCCTACAGTCCTACAGTTGAATGGTCAAAAACTGAACATGGTCAAATCACAGCGCAGATATTACTGATTCCACACTCCTACGCGATAGAAAAGTCTATTGCCCTTGTCCACTCTGAGTGGCACTTTTATGGTTTCGTCGGTAATGTTAAGCTTATGGCGTGTTGTTGACGTTACCATGCTGCTTCTGATGCAATAAAAAGAACTTGACTTGACTTGGCAACTTTATATCTTTTCAGCTCGCCGCAACTGTGAATACGAATGGTCTGCGTGGTCAGGCTGTACCGTGACGTGTGGTGGTGGGACAAGATATCGCACAGCGCTGTTCGCACAAGGTGCAAGGCACGGGGGCGAGGAGTGTCCGGAGGACCAGAGCGAAAGTTGTTGTGAAGAAGCATGTCGTAAGCGCAACTTTTTCGTTATGCACTTTTGTTTGCATCAGGGGTCGGCAGTGGTCAATAAAATTTTTTTTATTCGAACCCCATTTTTTAAAAAAATTTTTTTAATTAAAATTTTTTTTATTCCAGCCAAAATCTTCCCAACACGATAAAAAATGAGCGCTCAAGTACCAAAGTAAAAAAGGTCGGGGAGTGGTTTGACTTGGGCCGTTCGACTTTGACGTGGCAGAAAATATTTTCCTCAGTCAATACACGTTGTTGTGAAACATTTGCGCAATGCGTACAGAGGCACACATGGTCAGTCGGCTAAGATTTCGCGGATGGGTGTGTTATATAAAAACATTTTGCTGCCGCAATTGAAAGTCAAACCCAATTCCGACCTGGATTACGAGCAAAATGTAAATCTCAATTAATTTGATTGACACATCGCCCACCCATAGACTCCATCAGATAGACCCGAAACCCGAAACATAAATTTTTTTCTATGTCCATGTTTCGGGTTTTGAAAAAAAACCAGAAACCCCGAAGCACAATGCATGATAATCGAAAATGTTTCGGTCTTGCCACTTGTAGCTGACGTGAACAATTTATACAGTCAGTCGAAACATTTTCGATTATCATGCTTCGCGTGTCGGATTTTTTTTAAAACCCGAAGCCCGAAACATGGACATAGAACAAATTTATGTTTCTGGTTTCGGGTCTATCTGGTGGAGCCCTATCTACGCCGTTGTTTCTTGTATATTAATTAGCCTTGAATTGTTGATATATCATACTGTAATATTCAAACAAACAATGTAATTTCCCGCAGCGCCCTCCGACTGTGTGGTCAAATGGAGCCCGTGGACGCGGTGTAGTGTAACATGCGGTGGCGGGACAATATATCGTGAGGTGACCCGTGTGATACAAGGTCCAAGGGACGGGGGGAAGACATGCCGGAAAAGCGAACGTATTCATTGTACCACCGATGTGGAATGCCCGCCTCGTGAGCGTTTCGAAGTTGTTGTGAGAAACGCTTGTAAAAGGAAAACTGCCAAGATAGTGTTCCGAAATCAAGTAACCTAACGACAGTCACCCAATCTTTGCGACTCACCATGCACTTTTTCGGTTCTGATCTTCTCTGGAGGCAATTAAACGAACGCAGATCAAAAAAAATCGAATGTGGTTGAATAAGCAGAATGAATCAAAGATCAGAGAAACACGATTTCTTTTTCGCCTGTTTCCAGCGCGAATCGACTGTGTGTTCCGATGGGGTTTCTGGTCGGAGTGCAGTGCAACTTGTGGCGGAGGAACGAAATGGCGCACGGCTGACATCGAACGAGGTCCGGAAAACGGCGGCATGAACTGTCCGACAAGGCAGCAAACAAAATGTGCCTGGAACAGATGCAAAGCCTACAAATGTGAGCGCGCTGCACGCAACTGCTTCCAGAAACACGGTTTTACAAAATAGAATACACAGGATAAAGATCCAGAGAGGAAATTAATCAAACAAAAAATTCATCGGTCACCACCCGAGTGGTTCACTACACTTTCTTCAGCTGGAGATGCTGGTGGTTTGCGTGGTCAAATTTCGCGGGAACATGTGCTGCTGGGGCGCGATATCGGACGTCATCGCTTGTCACACAAGTTCCAAGAAACGCGGCCGAAAAATGCGCAAAGCGCCGACATATTTGGCCTGTTCCAGAGACTATATGGATCTGCGTTCCGTGAGAAATAAGGATTCAAATATACTTTCATTTCCCATGTCAACATTATTCAATACATAACAGTTGAGAAAAAAGTTGAATTTCGAATTGTTTCAATTCGGTATGATCAATCAAATGCTAGGCCGTCTTCACAATGATCCGGTTTCCCGGTTGTCCGGTTTCACGGTTGACGTCTTCACAATCAAATCCGATTTCCCGGTTTTCCGGTTCTAATTTCATGTCTTCACAATGACCCGGTTTCCCGGTTTCACGATTTTCAGTGTGGTGCGTGAGAAATCATGACCAATTTAACTATCAACGTTTATTACATACCTATGTACTGATTGTTGTACGAGTGAGTTGTTCCAAAACAAGAATATAAGGAGCTAGACAAAAGCAAACCGCTTCACAAACAAGACCACAAAGAGCCAGAGTGGAGGAAAGTAGTCATAGAACAAGATCTAAGGAGCTTGACACGAGCAAAACTGTTTCACAAACCAGAATATAAAGAGCTAGACAAGCTCAAAATTGTTCCACAACATGAGTGTGAACTATAGGCCAGAGCAATTGTTTCCCAACAAGATCTAAGGAGCTTGAATGAGCAAAATTGTTTCACAGTTTCAAAACAAGAATATAAAGACCTAGACGTGATGATACCAAACTTCGTTGGCTTTTGCTGACGGTTGAGTTATCAATCTAGAGCCACTGCACATTAGCGGGATTAGCATCACCGAGAGCAGCGGATGGCGTAATGGGACGTGGCTGTTTGGTTTTGGTATATGTATCTCATGTTGTGGAGTTCCGTACACAAAATTCGTCTAGCTCCTTATATTTTGGCATGCTTGGGAGCATACCATTTTTGGTGATTATTGTGTTCATTCAAAACAACATGTTGTACGTGTACCTCCTAATGTATAGTCCAGCCACGAACTCATGAGACGACTTATTTTGAAGTTGACTTGAAACGGATCCAATAATGTTCCGGTTCCACGTATTTCGGAAATGAAAGAAAGAGAAACGCATGTATTTTTAAAAAACACGCTCTCCACTTCGGTGCGTAAATTCCCTTTTGACTCCCAAAACATTTGTGTGTTGAACGATGCTGCTGTTTGCGTAAGCACGCAACAAATTGAGATCAGCCAGCTGGAACTTGTCATCATCTCTCTCGGCCCAATCTCTTTCTTTTGTTTGCGCAAACCCGTGCAACCGGCACATTTTTGAATCTGGCCAAGCAAGCTTTAAAAAGAGTCGTCTCATGAGCACGTGGCTGGACTATACTGCATTCTTGTTTTTGTTTGCTATGAGCATTGCCGACTTCGCGCTAAGTAAAACAGCTTGCCTGAACAACAAATTGATAGCCATATCATCTTTTGCATGCCATTTTTGAAGCAGGTGTGGTACTTGAACACTTTTGATCCACCATCATGCTTCTTGCTAGAAAGCGAACAAATACATATAAAATGTACAGAAATAACCTTACGAGCTGACGCGATGCTGTTTGCCTGAAGAATGCAATGTAAGTATGAATACACAGACTGAACATAATCAATTGGTATAGTCTTTCCGTATTATATTGGTCCAAACACCCACTCAACGTGCGATCCAGTTGCTCCTAGCTAAGGTCGAAATTGTGCGATTCACCTTGACAATGCAAAGAAAGAGAAATCGGACGTCACACGCCACGTAAGATTCCGGCGCACGAAACAATGTTTCAGGCTTCTGGTGACGTTGGCGGTGTGCATGTCACGTGTGATTTCTCTTTCTTTGCATTTTCAAGGGGAGTCGTGGATTTCGACCTCAGCTAGGAGTTGGCTTACAACGTTGACACGGCTTCCTTTGACTAGCATAAAAAGGAAATACTATATATTAAAATGGTCAAATTGTTCTATTTTGGACCGATCCTGAGCCAAATGCATGCGTCTGATGCATCAAAACCGGATGAAAATTAGAACCGGTTCTAATTGACTTTTTCCGGTTTCCCGGCGCGAAATAATTAGGCCAAACCGGGAAACCGGGTCATTGTGAAGACGTCAACCGTGAAACCGGAAAAATGAAACCGGGAAACCGGATCATTGTGAAGACAACAACCGTGAAACCGGGTCATTGTGAAGACGGCCCTAGTAGTTTTCGTCAGGAAACGGGAATTACCAATGACAAGTTAAAAAACGATTTTATTTCATTTCAAAGCAATTTTTCGCTCGCATTTCATTAATATAATTTATAACACATTTCACAGCATAGTGTCATTGTATGGATATCACTGCATGTATGCCAGACGACGAGAAGTTGAGCAAATGAAACATCAAGTGACTGCATTGGGGTGGCACAAATTGCAGTTATTCTATGCCAATAAATAATAAGCGCTGCATTTTTAAAAAACATCGATAACACATCCGAGGAATATTGCCATGAAAAAAGAGAGCCGATTCTTAACAAGAGCGCCAGAAAAACTAAGCAGGTGTTTGCTTCACGGTCCAGAAGTCGATAGTGTGCCTGTGCTTGCACAGAAACTGAAACATCAACCAGCCGGACAGAAAAGAGCGTGATATCAAACCAAGCTGACTGATGCTTCACAGAAACCAGCGTAAAATCCAAATTCCACAAGCTGCCAAGTCGCCAGCAAACCAAAGCACAAAGTCCACCAAAACAAACGCAATCAAAATTCAAACCAACGAAAATCCGCGATTATGTTCGATCACGAGCAGCAACTTTCTCTTCAGCACATCCACATCCGAAGTATTCGGCAAATCCAACAAATTGAAACAAGTATGTGCGACGGGCAACGCCTCGTCTGCGGCCGGTTGGATCGTCATACGAACCTGCGGTCGTTCTGTTTTTTTCTTAAATTCACTTCATTAAATTTGCAGCCAGAGTTTCGGTTTATGTGAAAATTGTGAAAACTCCTGATGCAAAAACTGCACCCAACCTGAGGGTAGGGCCAGGGCATGGGGTGTTTGCGACACGGCAACGATTCACTGTCTGTTTGTATAGTATTTTTCCTGGATTTGGGTGTGGGGCGTTTTTGTGTTTAGGTACACAAGGTAATTCGCAGCTCAACGAACGCTACAACGCACAGCTGTTTTTTTTCAACGAAAGTGTGACGAAGGTGTTTGGGAGGTGAACTTGATTGTCGAGCACTTCTCCAAACACAAACTTCTCTCCATTAATTCTACCAAAACAAAACTCCAACAATTTGCTCGCTCAAGTTCATGTCCCGCTGTCCCTGCTATTGTGATTGATGTTGTCGATGCAAACAAATATCTGGGTGCTGTTATTGATTCCAAGTTTGATTTTGGCTTGCATTGTCACTGTCATGAAACGTCGTCTGAGATTGATGCATTCTTATGTTCTTGGTATTCGTGCTGCTCCTGTTGACTCTATTTCGTTCATTTCTGATTCCAATTCTCGCTCCAGTTCTCGTCTTAATCATTCTCGTGCCATTTGTATCCCACGTGCTAAAACTCATATTCTCGCTACCAGTGCTATTGTTATCATGTCCCATCTTTACAATGCTTTACCTGATTTTGCTGTTTTCCTGCGAATGGGCACATTCAAAGGAGTCATTCGTTCGCAAAGCTTGATTGTTGAATTGTTGTACAAATTGCGATTGCTGCCAGTGAAATTTATTCCGTCCGTGTGTGAAATGTAATTGACCGATCATGCTGTGTTTCTGTGTTTTCTGTGTTTTTTGCTCCTTATCATCATCTACACCTCTCGATCTGTAACTTCCACTGGCCCACTAAACACTTGTAATTATTTATGGTTTCGTCGTTACTGTCCAGCTTATGCGTGTTGTTGACGTTACCATGTTGCTTCTGATGCAATAAAAAACTTGAACTTGAACTTGAACTTGGGTGTAATTGTTCGGGATTGGACACGATGTTTGGACCTTGGGCGTTTCCAAGTATGCGTAGGTGTCTGTGTTTGGGTGCCGGCCTACCGTCAAATCCCGCACACCCAACATTTGAAAACTTTAAATCTTAATTTGAATGTCTAAAAACAAATACGCACCTGGTCCATTCCGAGCAACGGGATGCGATCCGACCCAGACAGGAACAACAAAAATTTCTTTTTCTCCTCCAGACTCAGGTCGAAGAAGGCACGCCAGAAGGATTGGATCGTTGGATGGTTGGCCCAGTATTCGCCGCGATATTCGGTCACCTGCGAATGAATTCCGTGGTTCAACTGCGGGGGGATATCGCGATTAGTTCATCCATCACAATTAGGTGCATGTCAATGAAAAAAATGGATGCCACCACACAATGCTGCTTTGTTATCATGCCCATCGGTGTCATGCCATTGGCGTGATCGAAACACTTTGTACAGTACCTGCGTTATATGTACAGTATGTAGCACCGCCCCCTTTCCCAAACTCAGAAGAAAAACATCAGTTGAAACGTTATCATTCAACGAGGATCAAAAAATCACTCGTCAGTTTTTGTTTTCCCCACGATGACCACAGATCGATCAAAGCAAAGACACAGATCTCCTGACCAGCAAAATATCCCATCTTCCATTCAATCACTCACCCTCCTGAACGTATCCCAATCGTAATTCTCGTTGCCCTCGACCATTTCCTGCAATTCGCTCGGCTGAAAGAACTGCAACAATTTCGATGTCATCACACGATTGAATCCCACAGCGAACGCCTCGAATGCGTTGTCAATGTGGGTGCACAGTTTGAATTGGATGTAGAGCGAGACGAACTCGTGACGATTCGATGACGTCACTGATTGGTCGGCGCCGCCTGCAGTTGGATGGTGATTGGTTGCATGGATTGCAGTCTGCACTTTGTCTCTATAGAGACATAATAGGGATCCAACATTTACTGTCACCGTCACTATATACCATGTTTCCACAATGAGGTGGTCACTAGTTGTTATCGATAAACTGGGAAGCCGAAAATCGTGAAGATATCAACTGTACAAAGGGTTGCACCATAAAGTGCGTCAACTGTGCTGGCGAGTGATTTCATCGATTCCCAGCAGCTTAGTGATCGGTTCACATCGACATTAGTGTCGTCGACACATATCGTTGTATGATGACGTCAGCATACTTGAGAGTCGAGATCGACCGGACAGAAATCGTTTCTCAACGCCGGTATACTTTTTTTAATGAACCTTGAAATGCGCTGCTTTGCAACACGATCACTTCCAGGTAACGTAGCCCAATCAGCAACTTTGAACAACCGCTTATGTTTCAAAAAATCTATAAATAACAGAAGCAGCACAGACGACCAGTCGTTTTTCCCACGAATTCGCCAAACCTAAAACGCCTAAAATTATCAACACCCCCTCCCAAATCCGAATTTATGACCAACCGGAGCGCAACGGCACCCTCGTGGTCGCGTCAAACATGGTCACGGGTGCATCGAACACCAAACCGAATGTCTCCTCGACATCACTGCCTTCGTAATCAAGCACGGCCTCTAGCGAACTGAAAGTTGGCACTAAGAATATTGAAAACTATAGATTGGCAGTCTCCGAAAATATTCTTTCTTTCCGAAAATGTTTGTACCACTATTTTTATCACCACGCACGCCTCATGGGCGAATCAGCTGGACCAACGCGTTCAATGGGCATGATCAGGGTTGAAAAAAAATTTTTTATTAACGAGCTTTTTTTTGTAAAAAAAATTTTTTTTTTGATTTTTTTTGACGAAAAATTTTTTTATTAAAAAAAGTGTTGCAAACGACGTTTCAGGAGAAATGAAATCGATACAACATATTTTTCAAAAATTGAAAAATTTTCGCCTCAGACTATACTTGCGGGCCGAAAAAAAAACCGTTTTTTTTCCGGAAAAAAAACCGAAAAAAACCGTTTTTTTCCGAGGCCCGGAAAAATACGTTTTTATTTTTCCGGAAATTTTTCCAAGTGGCAACTTTTGGAAAAAAAAACGGTTTTTTTCCAAAAATTTCCGAAATATTTTCAAAGGTTGCGAAAGGATGTTGTAAAAACCAATGTAAATCGGTCCTAAAAAGTTCAAAATGAGCACTTTTTATTCTCCAAGTGCATTTTTAGCCTGTTTCAGGCCATTTCCCGTCAAAATTTTCTCCAAAATAGGCGTTTTTGGACCATGGGTATCCTTAAGTACTGGAAAAATATTTGGAAAAAAACGGTTTTTTTTCCGAAAAAAAACGGTTTTTTTTCCAAAAATATATTTTGCGGAAAAATACGCAAGTATACCTCAGACCGAACTTGTGTGGTGACACCCGGTAGTATTGTGCAGATTCCATGGTCTCCGACCAGTCTGAGGTTGATGTTCACTAACGATGTTACTCTGATGTATTGTAGCATGCCGTACAACGTATTTTAATGCATCTAATGCCGTATATCTGATATACGACCATCAAAATATCGATTACAGCCCAAATCTTGCGCGTCAGATCGACTTTGCGCGCCCGGTTTTGCACCAGACCTGCATATATACATGTGTAGTAGCATGTAGTAGTACATTATCGGTGCCACATCACTCTAAAAGACCAGCCCCGCGCATCCCTGTACGGATTTGGGGACAATACAGGGCGCCAGTAGTATGGACTGGACTATAGGTCCGAAATCGAGCAGGAGCAGCGAGCAGGAGCGAGCAGCCAGCTACACAAAGTGACAGATGGTCACTCATCTTAATCTATTTTCCGTAAACATCCGATTAGTTACGCATCACTAACTTGAGAACAATTGGATATTGCGGCACATTTCCAGTACACACAGCAGGTCATCACAACTTACGCTTGATTGATTTGAGAACATTTGAGACGCAAAGTCATACTCATCTGTCAAACTACACGACGCAAACATACTCATTGTTTCTTTATGCGCACCGCACGCATCACTGAACGCTGTGTGCATTGAAAAGTGATACTAGTCGAGTATTAGGCTGTATCACGATAGACTGAAGCTGCAAATTTTGAAAACATGCCCGGGCAATAAGTCAAGTGTCCATAGTGTTCAGCCGAATTCAATCATCGATACGATTTGTATCGACATGACCGACTTCATCATTCCGAATACCCCGTCGACGTCTGTTGTGTACTATGCCGAAAACAATTCAAAGATACTAAAAGTCTCCATGACCATGTACACCAAGTTCACAAATCAGCCAAAACACTCTAATGCGAAAAGTGTAACCAAACTGTAACCAACTTCGAATCAAAGTGTCACCAAAATGTAACGAAACTAACCAAACTGTACTAAGGTGTAACCAACTTGTGGCCAAGTTGCAACCAAAACTTAACCAAAATGTAACCAACTTGCAACCAAAGGGTAACCAAAATGTATCCAAACTGTACTAAAGAGTGACCAACTTGTAACCAAACTGCAACCAAATGCAGCCACACTTATGCAGACACCCCAAACCAATCTGGAAGAATCTGACCAGAATGACGAATTGCAGGAACCTCGTTCAACTGCGAAACGTCGCAGGTTTTTAATGCTGAATGTTTTGCACTTAGAATACTATTTTAAATCGTAATATTGAATCTGTTTCAACACAGGAGCAGCGAAACGTGCAACCATCGTCTGCTAAAGCTGCCAACTCCTATCAAGCTGCCGACTCAAGTTTATTACTGAAGAAGTAGTATGACCGCGCGGGCATACAACCATACTATTCTGCAGGCACACCAGGAAGCACGACAGAGCGACGCGATACTCGATGAATTAGAGATTGTGTCACCAAAAGTGTAACGAGATTGTCACCAAAGTGTAATGAGATTGTCACCAAAGCGAATCGAGATTGTAACCAAAGTGCAACAAGATTGTAACGAGATTGTCATCAACTTGTAACGAGATTGTCACCGAAGAGTAACTAAATTGTACCGAGGTCATCAAACTGGTGCGAAATGGTATCGCAGCCAAAACATTTTAGTTTCTTGCAGGCATAGCAATGCGAACAACAGCCGACTCTCAGACTCGACAAGTCATCCACTTCTGTGAACGACGGACAAGAACCGTCGACATCGTCCACGCCAACAAAATGCCCCGTGGCACGCGGTATACGGTAATTCAAAAGTACAGGCGGTCATCATACCGCAAAACAACAAATTATACACGGTTCGCTGAACACATAAGATACCCCATGACAGTGAACTATTCACGGATCACTGAACGCATAAGGCGCAGCAGAATTAGGCACGCAGTAGTGAGCAAGCATATTACAGAAACAGAACTGCACGTGCAGTACCCTTCAAACAAAAAGTCGACCCATATCAAAGCTTGAACATCATTTGCCTACACTGACTAAGACAATATTTACGGATGTTTCTTATCAGGGACAACCCTCCAGAACATTCCGGGTTTACTAGATTTTGCTAAAAACAGTCGGGCGTCATGGTGGATATGGATAAAAATTGAGCTACTGGTGTTGAATTAGTGTGTTTTGCTGCGGTGAAAAATGGGAAGTCAATTAGAGTAAGGCAGTTGATGGGGAGGTTGTCACTCAGCCGAAAAAATACCGTAACCCACCGTAATTTTGATCTGCAAGGATCGTGTCGAGACCATTTTGTTTTTTATTTATGTTTTGCGTGTTAGCGCCAACACCAACCAGCATTTCTAAGTGTTCGTGCTAATTGGGGTGCATGACGACAATTTCCAGCTGGCTGCCGCTAATACGCGTGTCGATAAGCAGCGAGAAGCATGGGTCTCGCAATGATCTGGTTGTAGCCGGTTACTGTATTTCGGGGGCTGAGTGACAACCTCCTGTAGACTGCCTTTAACTGTGTGTATGGAACTGCATGGTTACTCTCTATGCTCTTCGCGTTCTTGCTAGCAGTAAGTTTGAACTCAATCGGCAACATATTTTGACATAATTTGGAATAAAGCAATCATTTTACAGCACGAATAGTCAGGAACTAATTTTTATCCAATGGAATTGCACGGGTTCTACGTGTATTTGAGGTTAGTTCACTTGGCGGACGTTCAATTTTCGCTTATTCGTCATAATTTCACAAGCTTTAATGTCATTGTCTTGTGTTCGTTTTTTATTCATCCCCATGTCCCTTTTCGTCCATGTCCATAATTTTCAATCGATCGCCCTCGCGCAATTGTCGATGCTGCGATTTGGATAGAAGCGATTTGGACAGATGCGAATTTATTGTAGGCGCTTTTGTGCGACATGGTGGATTTGGTGAACAGAGGCTGCAAAAAACAATTTTGCAAGAAACAAGAAATAAATTTTCTCAAATTTGCATGGAGTGTCAGAAATCTTGCGTCGATTTCTGACAACAACACGTACATACATACCGTCGTTCCGCCGGAGGTCTCAAAAGGCTCGTTTTGTTGATCGTATAGTTGTGGCTGCTGGGTTTACGTCGATTGTGTGATGGGTCCGGTTCGATGAATTTTGGGTCGGTATCGATTAAGTTTTCGATCACGTATCGCTCGGTTTTGGTTGCTGGGTTGGTTTTGGGGTTTTATCTGTTGGTTTCCTCTTGAGTCGAACTTCGGCGTACGATTTTTCTGTCTGAAACGATTGATAGGCTGACAACAACAAACAAATATTTGGCACTTTTTTGTAAAAAAACCGTGCAGCGTAAACACCTTGATCTTTTTGCGGTTGTTCTTTCGCACCAGAACAGTTAGCCCCACTGAAACGGTGATGAACACAATGATTGATAATGTGCACAGTGCGACCACCAGAAGGAAGAGTGGAATTGAATGTTGAGTTTGGGATCGTCGTTGTTCTGAAATAAACTTGATTAATGAATTTTTATTGATTGATTGTGTGTTGGTTTTTCAAGTTCAGTGCTCATGTTACCGATACGCCGCCGTCAATGGGATTTGATCTGCGATTGAGTCCTGGAGTGGCTAGTACTTGGATCGCGGTTGGATTGTATTCGAACGGTCGGCGCGGTTTGATGCATTGACCCACACAGCACGACACGTACAAATATTGCGTCGGCTGCAATTTGAGATTACTTTTGTTCAACTATCAGATCAGACAACAGAAGAAAATTTCTCACGCACATGTTTCCGATGGAAGAGAATTGGTTTGTTCGAGTAATAGGTGGTCGAATCTGATGTTTCATGTTTGTGCCATTTCATCGCGTCCCTGCATTCGTAGGGGGCTGCACATTTCGGGGGTCGCAATGGTTCGGCAATGAATCGCGTGCGCATTCCGCCACGTTCGACGTTGCTCAACGGAATGTACATCGTGTCGTTGATGCCCAAACGACATTGCGCATGTTCGGTGGTCTTGTTCACGTCCTCCTTCACCAGAAGGGTTGGGCATGAAATTCTGCGAAAAAACGGTTTGCATTTCTTGCAAAATTTTCGATAATGATTAGGTTAACTTAACCTGAAAGTCTCGGCATCCAGCCAAATTTCCAAGAATTGAAAGAGAACAGTCTGTTTTCGGTGTCGTTTGTCGTCGATCTTGAATTCTTTGGTGGTCAACAATCGGAGTTGCGCGGCAAACAGCGGTCCGGTCTCCAAATCAATGGGTAAATGTGGATCAAAAATCATTTGCGACACAATATCGTCTTTGCAGTTTGGCACGGCTTCGTGGGGTTTGGGACTGAAACACACAAACTGGGTTGAGTTCTTCTCTCTAAAACCTCTCTGATAAAAATGGATGAAAGTTTGACTGACTAAAGAAGCTTTTGTTGTGTTTTGGTCGCTCCATAAAAGGTCACTTCCAGCAGGGTACTCAGAGGGTCGGTTGGATTTTCAAATGTCCTTTGAACGCAAAATTTGAAATCTGAAGATAAACAGTAAACATAAGTAGTGCAGGAAAGTACGTAATGTTTGAATAAATATATGTATGTTCGCCTTTCATTTCGGGAGACGCTTCAAATGTGGTGATGCAATAAGCCGGTGATGTTTCATTCCCAATACAGGTGTCCGTTTGGCCGCAATAAGTCGTGATCTTATTTAAATTAATCGACGTTAGAATGTGGCATAGCGAAATCAGTAGAATTGTTCTTTGGAAAATGTTAGTGTTGCAACTGGGAGACATTGAGGTCTTCGGTTGAGTTGCAGTTAGATTTGCATTTTGATGGTTGCAATGAAAAATAAGAATTGTTTTGACATTTGTTTGTTTAAGAAGTTTGTTTTAAGAAGAAGTCATTTTTGTTTGTTTTGACAATGAAAAATGAGAATTGCTTCATGAAGTGTCATCCGCGCTTGGAAGTGGAAATGGATTGCGTCGATGATGCATGGTAGTGGTTTCATACATGTTTCACTCTGCATGTGACTTGTGACACCTCTTTGTTGAAACGGGGACCTGTTGATTCTGGCATAATCCAAAGTTCTTCTTTAGCGAAATGTTGCCTGTCTATGAATCTTGGTGATATGTATGTATTTGGCATCGCGTGACTGTGTTGAATATTTATTTGACGATCAATGAAACATACTAATGGTTTGATGAGTTCCGTTCTTGGAGAAGTCCTCGGCTGATGCTTCGCAGTTCCAACAACGTTCAGCCAGCACTTCAACAACTGTTTTCTTTTGATCGCCCTATCCCTTTTTTAGGATCACAGTTAATTTGCTCTTGATTGCTGTGTAAATGGTTGAGTTCGCGCACGTCAACACTTTGTGAACGTGTGCTGTTGCATGGTATTGGTTGCACAATGACTTTATAAGAATTTGTCAATTTTTTTTCCTGAATCGTAAAGAGGGAAAGTGACGGAGTGGTGACGTTGCATTGCGAGATCGCACACAAAGCATGTAGTAAAGAGAATGTTTCAGACCTGCGGCAACGTGGTTGATCTGTTGGATTATTTTCAGGTGAAAATGTTTTGTGAGAATCACAAATAGCACAGTGGTTAAGAGTGACTGAACGTGAAAATCAGGATTGATTTGATGAATTCTTATATGGTCATTGTGCGACCAATATCTGTGTGTTTACTCGGTGTTCCCACCACACCCTGCAGCATCCCAAACTTGCCACCACCCACGTGCGCTTGATAAAAAAGCGAGCGTCTCGCACAAACTTGAGTGTTTTTCTGACAAATATGCGCAAAGAGCGTGTACGTTTTTATCAACTACGTTACGCCGTAAGTTCTCTGGGTTGCACTGCGCTCCACTTTCGTCCGTGATGATGAACAATCTCAATTAATCGCTGTTGATGCTGAACATCACCGCAAAATGAGTCAGTTCAGTTTTCTGCGCATGCCCCCACCCCCACTGATGAGTAATTTATTTTCAAAATTCTTTAAATAAATACAACATTTTATTATCCATCATATTATAATACAGAGTGGTATGCGCGCGGGGTTGTGAAATGAACGTCGCATCATAAATGTAAAAGTTCAGCTAAACAATCATATCCAATCGATCTGTATAGACAGCACACGAGAAAAAAACGGCGCGATTTCGTTTATTTGTTCCAAGCGTGCTACATACACGACCGCTCGACAAAGCGATTTATTATATTCAATTTTCAAAATTGATTACCGCAAATTCAATTGGGAACCCAAGACACCCGCGCGTTCGCAGAAACTGTCATAGTGCTGCAGTTGACTGTGTGATGTGATGTGGTCGCGGCGCAAAAGTTAAGGGCGGACTTGGGTTGAACACGGAAACCGGAACACGGAAATATTTCCGTGTTCCGTGTTCCTTGAATATTTTTGAGAATCACGGAACACGGAAATATTTCCGTGCCACGGAACACGGAAATGCTTCAGGCACGCAAACGGTGCTTTTGCGGTGGTGATGACAAAAGTCAGCGTGCTGACGTCAAAAGCCCGAGTGTTGACGCAAACAGCAACTACTGACACGGAAATATTTCCGTGTTCCGTGAATATAAAAAAATCACGGAACACGGAAACCGGAAATATTTCCGTGACACGGAAATATTTCCGTGCACGGAACTCCCGTCTGAAACTGGCTTGTATGTAAATTATTTCCGTGTTCCGG
>JASAMV010007453.1:0-31015 GCA_030248065.1 Rhynchonema sp. JSB1_4
AAAATAACAATTTTATACCATTTTGAGCCAAAAATTGCAACTTCCTGTCCTAGCCGCCGGGCGGCGACCTACCTACCGGAGATCGGAAACGGGCCAGGGAAAAGTCGACCCGGCCGGCCCCGGTCGGCGAAAAGTCCGCCTCCGAAAAAAGGGGTACCACCTCTTCCCCCTCCGGGCTCAGAAGTGGACACTGGTCGAGGTCAGTGGTGATTTTCAGCATTTCAGTTTTCGGCTGTCGATCTGGAGCGCAGCGCCGACTCTTAGTAATTGTGAGGATTTCCTCGGCGGGGCGCGTGGGCGAAGCCAATCTGATGGGTGGAAATTCGACCTGGCACCTCTGTTCTGCGTTCCAGATGTTCTTCCCTCTCGGCCGCGAGGTCGGTCGGGGCGCTGGGGGGGGGGGGGGGGGGGGGGGGGCGGGGGCGGGCTGTTCCTCCTACTCCCCGGGGGGAGATGTGGACGATGCGGGTCGACGGTGGGACGACGAAGGTGGTGCGGCCATGTTCGGCACGACGGCACGACGGGGGGGGGAGCGGGTGGGGGCCCGTGGACAGTGGGGGGGGTGGGGATGGAGCCCGTGGTGGAGATGATTTTTCTAATTTTTTAAAAATTCGACTATGTTTTTCGACAATTTTCGCTGGACCTTTTGTGATGATGCGCATCGCCACAGGCCCCACTCAGACTTACCCATGGTGTCGGTGGGGGGCGGGGGGGCGCCGGTATGGGTATGGGAAATCGGCCGGGGAAGGGGGTATGGGAAATTTATCACTTTTGGAACAAGCACCCCTAAGAAATGACTTTTTGAACCCAGAAGTACCAAAATTCACCATTTTTCGTCAAAAAATGTCAAAAATCGCTTGCTGCCGCAAGAAAACTCTGTTTTAAGCACTTTTGAGACCAATTTTTGGCACATTTAGAAGATTTTTGGGGTCATTGTTTCAAAACCCCCACCCTCGGGTATGGGGGGGGGGAAATTTTTTTTGAGTTTTTCAAACCCCCTGGTGTGGGAAATTTTTCATTTTTGGGGGCATGTATGGGAAATTTCCCGAAAATTGGGCTGGGTATGGGAAAATTTCGATTTCTCAACGACACCACTGGTCTTACCGTCTGGGTTGCTTGATGGCAGAGGTAGAATTCAGGCTTTCTCCATTCTTCCAAGTCGGGCGGGGTCGACCGACCCCAAAAAACTCGTCGGTGCTTGGGGCGAGGCAGCTAGCCCGACTTTAACTGTAAATGAGGGAATTTCAAAGGCAAAATCGGCGTTTTTCTTTAGACTCAGTTTCTCAAAGCTCGCGCCACAATGAGCATTCTTAGGCCATTTTCGGTGAAAATGTGGGGAAATGCAGTCATTTTTGTCTGTTTTTTTTGTGCCGAAATTGTGCGCTAAAAACGGTGCTTCTGGTAACCAAGATCATACCTCTTACGTCTCCGGCCGGTCCCAACCCCGCATCAAACTTAACACGCACACATGGGTGTTCCCGCCACTACACTGAGGGAGGGGCTCTATTTTTTCGCTGACCCCATTTTGGGGGCTGCATTCGTGTGTTTCGCTGTGTGTCGGTTATTTCAAGAAGCCTCACATTATAATTTCTGGAACTGTTACTACCGCTTCTCACAGGATCACGGTGCTTCGCTGGCTGAGCAATGCGTACCAAGAGCGACTGTGCCGAGCTCGTGAACGAGTGCCGCATCAGAATGCTGCTGGCTCGGCTGCCGCAGAAAGTTGTCCGTCTGACGGCGGCGCCAATAGCGGAAAGCGGAAACGACAGATGCTGGTTAGTTGGCGTAATATTGGTTCGTTTTGTCGATCAACCGATCATGTGTTTTCCGAGCGCCACGCCACGGTTTTTATTTTATAATATATAATTTTTCTGAAGAGAACGGTTGATTTCCGAGCAAAAAATCAAGACGGATAGAGCCATACTTGCAAATTTGGATGAAGAAATTTGATTATTTCATCGTGAACGGTTTTTTGCAGATGTACAAGTGAAAAGTCACAAATTGCTCGCGGTCGTTTTGCTCTTAAATGATTTTAGAGGTTTGGTGCTGATTGCACCTAGAACTTAGACATTTTGAAATGAAAAGTCCAAAATGTGTCCGCAGCCTGTTAGTTTGCACCCAAAAATTGTCAGGCGAAATTTGCATTTGAATAATTCTGAAAAAGAATTCCCTGATTTACATTCAATCAACTTCAGTCCGGTCTTCGTATTCTTGATGCTCTGTCAGCGAGCGGGCTGCGAGCGATTCGATTTGCCAAAGAGATCGATCACATCGATTCAATTGTTGCCAATGATTTCTCGGATCAAGCTGTTGAAATGATCAAACTGAATGTTGAGCACAACAAAGTTGAACGTTTGGTGCAAACCAGCATGGCCGATGCCAAGTTGGTGGCGATATTTCTCTTCTTTTTGTTTTTCAATGGTTTGGAAGAGAAAATGAAGTATTCTTTCAGCGAAGTGATGTTTTCGAGTCGCAAGTTTGGTCGTCAATTTCATGCTATTGATTTGGATCCGTTTGGCTCGCCGGCCAATTTTCTCGATTGCGCCGTCCAAGCGGTGGAGGATGATTGTTAATTTTCTCTTAATTTTCTTTTTTGTTCTCTTTCCTCTTACTTTCTATTTCAGGTATTCTCATGGTGACGTGCACAGACGTGGCGACCATTTGTGGTGCGCATATGCCCGAAGCGTGTTATGCCCGGTACAACTCGATACCTGTCAGGGGCGGGTATTGCCATGAAATGGTGGGTCAGTTGATATATGAGTTTCTACAATGCGCAAAGTTATTTGAATTTTGGTTATTGTGACAAATATTTTTTGTAAAGTGAAAATATGGCTCACTTTTAGTAAAACAATATTCTTCCTTGTTCGGGTTTTATTTTAGGCTCACGATCACATCAGAAACTGTAAATTATACTTCTTCTTATTCTATACTATAGTCTTGAAACATTCTTGTATTGGTCGCACAATGACCATATAAGAATTCATCAAATCTGTCCTGATTTTCACGTTCAGTCACTCTTAACCACTGTGCTATTTGTGATTCTCACAAAACATTTTCAGCTGAAAGTAATCCAGCAGATCAACCACGTTGCCGCAGGTCTGAAACGTCTCTTTACTACATGCTTTGTGTGCGATCACGCAACGCAACGTCATTGCCCCGTCACTTTCCCTCTTTACGATTCAGGAAAAAAAATTGACCAATTCTTATAAAGTCATTGTGCAACCAATAGCTGTGGGATGCCAGGAGGGAAAAATTCCGCAAAGTGAAGTGCGATTGTCTGTCTATAATACTGCTTTCAGTCATTTCTGCAAAATTCAAATTCCCCCTTTATTTTCAGGGTCTACGAATTGTACTGCAAAGCATCGATTCGCACGCCAATCGCTACAATCGATATATTGAACCATTGCTGTCAATCAGTGTTGATTTCTACATTCGACTGTTCGTCAGACTGCGAACGGGCAGCGCGAAGGCAAAGGATAATATTTGGTTCGGTTTGGATTGCTTGGATTTGGTTAAAGTTTTTTGTTCGATCAACCTGCAGGGTGAGATTGTCAGTTTTAAGCTCGAGTGGCCACCATACCACAAACAAACCACACCAAATTAAACTGTGGAATGCCAACGTAAAACGCAATCCGCAATCCATCTTTAATCAATCGGGCTTCTTTTTTCGGTAGTGACTTCAAAGTCTTGCATCGGTGTCAAACTTAGTCCTGAGGTCGGCTTGGTTTGCTCGTCTCTCGTATCCGGTTCATGCGCTTTATTCATAAATAAAACTAGCACCAGAGTTCATCCTTAGTCCCGCGAGCTCTTAACGGAACATGCGCCCTTCCAAACCGAATCGGGGCATGCGCGGTAGCTCATGTCCCATATGGTTGTCCGGAGTTAGTGCCGGCAGAAAAAATTTTCACTGGCCAGTAATTCCACAACAAAGCACCGATGGTTTCAATATTTAACCACAAGGTGCCTTGGGCCACCCTACATCTGCGTTCAAAATTTGACGTTGATCGGTATCGGCGTCGTGGAGTTACGGTACCCAACGCCTGTCAAAAAGTGCAAAAACGTTCTTCTTCTTCTTTCTTTCTTTCTTTCTTTCTTTCTTTTTTTCCGGCAAAATGTTCGTTCAAAACTCAGGGATGCATCGGACGAGAAATCTGCCGCGGTACCGGGGGTTTTGAAGGTCGAGAAATTCGGTGGTGACATTGGTTTTTGGATCCAGTGCTTTTCGGAGCCAGAACCGGAACTGGAACCGGAACTCAGTATTTAGCCATGCAAATAAGTCGCATAATACTGGTCTGGTCATAAAGACAGTGCGTCCGGTATATAGGTTTTCGGGGTCGAGAAATCTAATGGTGACATTGGTTTTTAAATCCGTAACTTTTTGGAGCCAGAACCGGAACTAGAACCGGAACTCAAAACTGATTCACGTGAATAAACAGCACAATGCTGCCCTGATCATGAAGAAAGTGGGGCGATAGATAGGTTTTTGGGGTCGAGAAATACAATGGCGACATTGGTTTTTGAATCCGGAGCTCTCCGGAGCCAGAACCGAAACTGGAACCGGAACTCAGAATTTATCCATGCAAATAAGTCGCACAATACTGGCCTGATCATAACGACAGTGCGTGCGGTATATAGGTTTTCGGGGTCGAGAAACCCAACGGTGGCATTGGTTTTTAAATCTGGAACTTTTGGGAGCCAGAACCGGAACTAGAACCGGAACTCAGTATTGATCAATGCGAATAAATAGTGCAATAGTGATCTGATCTCCAATAATGTGTCTGCTGTTTATGTTTCTGGGGTCGGGGACCCGACGGTGACATCGCTTTTTTAGCTCTGACTTGATTGAGGTGTAAAACAGTAACATGAATACAGTAAAACCACCACAAGGTGAACCTTTACATAGTGAATTCCTCTGTATAGTGAACGAATTATCAGTGTGATCATATGTACCGTCCACCGAATGAGAAAATGCGCTTACTCGATATAAAACAAAAATACAAGAAGAAAAATGCCTGCTGTCGCGCGGCAAGAATCAGGATATGGTTCTCGGTATCATGCTGGTCGCATATAAAACATCTATACAAGATTGTTGACTCCCCAAAGTAAAAAGACATCAGTGGTTACGCACAGGAGCAAAAGGCGACTAAAAACATCACCGAAACAGAAGAAAAGCTTATTTGCCAAAAAATCAACAGGAACCAAGGAACCATATTGCGGCCAACGCATAATCGTTTTACCCACTCTTTATGCAGTTACTGGTACGAATCGAACCTGTGACAGCTTGCCGTCGTCGCCTCATTGCGCTATTGGCCGCAATATGGTTCCCTGATGGCGTATTGCTTTTTAATTCACTTTTCGAAAGGAATGCAATGCCTCTTTCTAAATCCTGTTGATTTTTTGGCAAATAAGCTTTTCTTCTGTTTCGGTGATGTTTTTAGTCGCCTTTTGCTCCTGTGCGTAACCACTGATGTCTTTTTACTTTGGGGAGTCAACAATCTTGTATAGGTGTTTTATATGCGACCAGCATGATACCGAGAACCATATCCTGATTCTTGCCGCGCGACAGCAGGCATTTTTCTTCTTGTTACTATTAGTGGCCGGCCGGTTGGTAAGGTGCCAGCCAGCCTGTATGCGCGACGTTTTCATTTCACTGCTTACTTCTGTGACTATGGATCGGAATCTGGGCTGTCTCACGCCCACACCCCACAATTTTTGCGAAAACGTAACTGTGACCATATTTGTGCGCGGTCGGCATCTCCAGTCTGTACGACGGACGTGGACGTCCGGACGTTGGAGATTGTTCGCCGAATCCACGACGTATCCACGAGCCCAATCGATCTGTGGCGTAACCCGATCTGTCGGACATCTGACAGAAGATCTGTCGGACATCTTCAGTCAACAATGAGACCACGACAACCGAACGTTGGCAAACAATCAATCAACCATATTTGTGCTAAACTGATCGCCCTGCAAAAAAATCAAATATCTTCGCGTGTCTGTTTGCAGTCAACGGTCGTTCGTGTTCGTGTGCGTCAGTTGCGAGTCATTCGTGCTGCAACCGATGGTGCAAAAAGATCAGAAAGACACCAGTGTGCGTTTCATGCAGGCTCGCGCACCCACGGTGTCGCAACGATGCGAAAACTGCAATTCGACCTTTCGGGTGCGTGTTCTTTTCTTTGTTGTTGATATGTCTTGGGATAGTTTATTTGTGAGAAATTGTGAACTTGCTGATTGCACCGATTGTTTTGTGTTTTGTTTTCGTTCCGGTGCTGATTGTAATCGGAAAGCCGCAACACAACGTTGCATTCAATTGCTATCTCATTTGGTCAGGATATGGCATACCAACCGATCCGTTCTGAGAACAGAAAATGTTTCTGCCCGTGCAGTTATAGTCCTTCATTTTATTCTCGGTCCGAACAAAGTATACAGCAAATGTTTCATCGCCACATCAGCCATCAAGTAACACGCATGTTTCGAGTCACGTTGTCGACCTGCTGGTTATCATCCACGACGATGACTGCTGTTTTCAAGGCGTTGAAACATTTTCTGTATATTGGTCGCACAATGACCATATGAGAATCCATCCAAAACCACCTTGATCGTCAGGATTCCAGAGTTGAGCCACGCTTAACCACTGGGCTATTTGTATTTCTTACAAAACATTTTCATCTCTAAATAAACCAGCCAGTCAACCACGTTTTTAATCTCTGAAACATTTCGCTTACTGCATACTTTATGTGTGATTACACGTTGTCGCGCAATGTCAGTTTGAATTTTCTGGCTTGTCAATTCAGGAAAAATTTTGGATGGATTCTCATATAGTCATTGTGCGACCAATACCACCTTTGGACTGTTGTAAAACGGAAAGACTATAATATGCACGGTATAGTAAATTTCCAAATTCGCTGCCGCACAGTAAAATACGCCAGTGTAGTACTTGGCCAGGGTGTTGACGATAGATAGATTGGGACCCGAAATGTGTTGACGATAGATAGATGACTCAAGTCCGAAATCTGGGGGGAGTCGACCCAAACTTGTTGACGATAGATAGATGGTGGGGGGGTCACCAAAAATCAAGGTATAGTATAGTGTACTAAGTAGATGATAATGTGTAAATAGTGATGAAAATGTACTTAAATGTACTAAATCCGTGCGTAGCGCGCGATTTTTTGCCTATCTGGGGTAAAAAATACCGATTTTGAGCCATTTTGAGTCAAAAATGACAATTTTGGGTTCGAAATGTGTTGACGATAGATAGATTGTTCCCAAAATTTGTTGACGATAGATAGATTAGCCCATAAGTGTTGACGATAGATAGATGAAATCAAAAAGTGTTGACGATAGATAGATGAATTTGGGGGGACCCCCACCCCCCCCCCCCCCAAGTACTACCCTGAAATACGCCCCATAGTTAATGTCAAGTTATATGTCAATGTCAATGGCTTGCCAGCTAGCCAGGCAGCTGCGCGCAATGTTTCAGAACCGCGCATGGTTAGCGTTTCTGGTTTCGAACCTGACATTAACTATGGGGCGTACTTTACTGTGCGGCAGCGAATTTGGAAATTTACTGTAGTTTCTCAAAATTTAGTGAACCGTGCGAATGAACACGTTCTTTCCAATAAACGAAATTCTATAATGTTGCCTGACCTTTGGTGTAAGCGACGAAAGGTAAGATAATAGTTCGCACATGAAAATTACATTGTCAATTCTATTTTCAGTTGGCCGGCCCGATCTGGTCCGGACCGTTGCACGATCGTGCATTCGTTGGTGATCTGCTCAAATCATTAGAGAATACCGGCGAATTGGATCGCTTCACCACACATGACAGACTGGTGGGCATGTTGACACTTGTGATGGAGGTGTGTGCAGGGTGTCGTGGTTCTTTTCAAATTGCCCTTAGAACATCACGATTCCTGTGTCTTGGGGTTTTGCACAATTGATTGCCTTGAATTTCATTGTCTATTTGTGAAACGCGCGAAACATTTCTGCGCCTAAACGGGATTTGAAGGCACTCGCTCAAGTTACTCGGCTGTTCATTGATCGTTGCCAGAAATGGCAAGTGAAGAAACCCATATGAAATTTGTCATTACGTTGCCCTGCTTCCCCACAGGAGTTGCCGGACGTGCCCCTGTTCTACGACCTTCCCCGCATTTGCAAGGCGTGTCGTGCGCCGACGCCCAAACAGCACGATGTCATATCGGCTATTCTGAACGCTGGATACAGGTTTGGCTGTTGTTTTCACCTTTTTACTTTCCGAATACCGTCTAGACGGTAGACCGTGTGCGGAATATCCAGAAAACAAGAGTTGTGCAAGACGCTTTAGACAAGAGGAAAAACTAAATCGCTTCCTGAGCCCTGATGTAGCACGGGAAACACACATTGTTCAATCAAAAAACGCTGACGAATCCGCCGGCCGCCGCCGGTTATCTATAGAATAGTCGGCCTGGCGAAAAATATGAACTTCGATATTTGGCAAGTTAACATTATCCGATATCTTTATGGTGATCTATTCCATTCCAAGATGATTTGTACAAGACTTGTGTACTTGCAGGTGTTCGGTGTCGCACACGAATCAACATGCCATAAAGACTGATGCACCACCGACGTTCGTGTGGGATGTGATCAGGAAATCGGTGGGTTACTGTAGCTTTTGGGTTACTGTAGATTGAAAACGTATATATACTGTTGAGTTGATCTTGTAAAATCAAAACGAGTTGTGCAAAAATGGTTTCAGACGGCCGTTCTCAAAGAATTCGACGTGTCAAAGTTGGACCAGCAACATGCCAGCTATCATATTCTCAGCAAGGAAATCAGGTAAATTACTTTTGTCGTTTTCATTGGCTTACATGGTCAATTTGATGAACATCTAGCACGCGAACATGCGTTCTTATATACTCGCTGAATAAAACATTTGTGGTTTTTATCACGCGGAAAAAGTTTTCTTTTCTCAAATTTCAGTTCAACGATCGACTTTACGTCGCATCGCGATGCGATATCCGAAAGTCGAAAACGAGGTCTGTTGCGATTTGCTCAGCTCGAAAAAGGCCGTCGCTTTGGACCGAAAGCCAGGAATAAAGGAAGGTTGACTTGGTTTTCTCTTTTTTCCTATTTTTTTCTATGGAATCACGTTATCACAGAATGGGTGATATTTTCGAAACGGTGTAAAGGTCAGTTTGGTGTAAAGGTCGGTGGAAAGCTCGGTCGACAGCTCAGTGTGATAGACCTCGGTGTAAACTTTAAACATTCCACGTTATAACAGGCAATGTTTCACGTTTACACCGAGCTACGCCGACCGAGCTTTCGACCGAACTTTACACCGACCTTTACGCCCAACTGACCTTTACACCGTTTCGAAAATTCCACCCAATGTTTATAATTTTTTAGCGTCAACTCAACGCAAGCGGGTATGTTCAATCGTGATTTGGGTGCGGAAATGCACAACGGCAATAGTAAAAGGCAGAAAGATGACTCGAACTGCAGTGATATGAAAAGGGTGAAGATTGATGGAAAAAGCGAATGAGTGAAATTGTCAAATTTTTATTATTTTTCGTGGCGTCTTGTTTGAATGTGCCTAATAATGATGTTGATTTGTTCGAGTTTGTTGTTGGGACGTTTTATTGTTGAAACACAGTGTAAAAATTGAGTTGAGATAGAATATAGATCTACAGAATCTGCTCAATTGACCTTGTACCATGATCAGGGTTGAAAAAAAAATTTTTTCATTAACGAGCTTGTTTTAAAAAAAATTTTTTATTTTTTTTGACGAAATTTTTTTTTATTAGAAAAAGTGTTGCAAACGACGTTTCAGGATAAATGAAATCGATACAACATATTTTTCAAAAATTGAAAAATTTTCGCCTGAGACCCAACTTGTGGTGACACCCGTTAGTATTGTGCAGATTCTATGGTCTCCGACCAGTCTGAGGTTGATGTTGACCAACGATGTTACTCTAATGTATTGTGGCATGCAGTACAACGTATTTTAATGCATCCAATGCCGTATATCTGGTATACGACCATCAAAATATCGATTACAGCCCAAATCTTGCGTGTCAGATCGACTTTGCGCGCCCGGTTTTGCACCAGACCTGCATATATACATGTGTAGTAGCACGTAGTAGTACATTATCGGTGCCACATCACTATAAAAGACCATCCCCGCGCATCCCTGTACGGATTTGGGGACAATACAGGGGGCCGCAGGCGCGATTTTGGAAAAATTGTCCCGTCCACAGGAAAAAAGCGCCAATTTTTGGCCATTTTTGGTCATTTTAGCCCTTTTTGGGCAACTTTTCTTTATTAAAAAAAGCAAAATCTGAGTTTCAAAAAAAATTTTTTTTAACAAAATGTTTTTGATTAACCACTTTTTTTTAAACAACCCTGACCATGATGCTAAAATACAGCAACGCTATACTGGCCAACTACCATGAAAGCACAATTTTGCAGCGCAAAAGCTGGAATGCTATTTTGAGATCAGAATCAACTTTCAAAATATTATGTACATGAAGTATTACCTACGTTGAAAAACGGAAATCCAAATGCATAACGAATCTAGCAGGGCAATGGCGTTGCATAAAAATTTCGATAGAAAGTTTAGTCAGACAAAACAGCGTTTTGAAATTCTGTAATTTTCTCCTTTTTCAACTGCTGTATTGTCCTAAATCAGATCCCATGGAATAAAGACATTTCAATCGACCAAATCACGACATTTCTACTTCACTGCTGTCTCCGGTCGGTAAGGTGCCGTTTGGTTCCGAATTGACAGTTGTGCCGGCCTCCGCGGCGACCCCTGTACTGCATCAATGTATTTTATGAAACATCACTGAGCCGCACTTATGCAGTCAGCGATGCTCTTTGCAGTGGTACGCTCGGGAACCCTTTTTTGCTCAAGTCATTGGCGGTCGATTTTTTCAATGATTGATATTCGCAACATAAAGAGTTTCGCTGGGCGGGCGGGCAATTGAGCAGAGCCATTTTGAGCATGAGAACATATTCCAAAAGAGCAGAAACCTCGAAACGATCGAGTCGAAGCTCACGAGCAAAACCGCAAGCCCAAGCCATTCAAACAAAATAAGGGCTCTGTGTCCTTTCGCCTCTGCTCTTTTTCTTGCTAAACGACGAAATCGCAGTAAACCTGAGGTGTTGACGTTTTGCGGCGCCGAACGTTCGGTTTCCGGTCCTGATTTGACATCAGTTTCTTCTTCCGCTTCTGAGTCCGAACTTGTGAAGCCGTATTCACCGGATGCGTCCTATGTGTGTGTTTATAGACAGGGTGATGTTTCATTAACTCAGCAAAAGTACGTTCAAGCTTGGTTTTGCCCACCACGCCCGAAGCACCGATCCGGAACATGTCCGCAAAAAAATGTCCGCACCGGAGCCAATACGAGTCCGACCAGATCGGGTAACTTTTTCAAAACCAAAAGATCATCTTTCAAAAGATCACATTTCAAACAGCGTGTGGTGCATGAATCTTTGAAAAAACTTTCCACTGTCACGTTGACAAGAAGTATCAGGCAAAACTGTTGGCTAGCTAATGTTTCACACCCTCACCTGATATTGTTGGTATTCGTTGAGTAGATCCAGCACATTTGATTCGGCCTCCGCAAATTCCATCACCTCCATGCCTTCGTTGGTGTACCAGTGCAAGAAGGCACGACGCTTGAACATCACTGTAATTGGTTCGCTGGCTAGCTGATGTTTCACAAAAAGCTCGGGAACTCAATTTCTGCTTGGCTTAACGACGGATGTTCAAAGCAAAAATGATTTCTTGGTGTTAAGCGGACAGTCTGCGACTCCATAAAAACTGCGCAGCTCACCTGCAAATTTATCCAGATTTCTTTTGAACACTGTTTGTATGGCAGTTGTGTTGGCGATAAAAGTACCGGATCGAATTTGACCTGAACGAAAAGCAACGACTTTTACGCTGTGAGCAGATAAACGCGGAATGCGGAAATTGGTTAGCAGATAAGCGCGGAATGGCAGATTTATGCATTCCGCATTCCGCGTTTATCTGCTAACCTTTGCGGAATGGTGCGTGCTTGGGTGACGATGACAACCTCCAGCGTGCTGACCTCAAAATGTTGCGTGTTAACGCAAACAGCAACTCAGAGGTTTGAGCAAAAGCATAAATTTACTTGCAGAAATGCAGAATTCCGCAAAGGTGAGCAGATAAACGCGGAATGCGGAATGCAGAAATCTGCCATTCCGCGTTTATCTGCTCACAGCCTTATCATTTATATGTCTTGTGCATGTCCCATGGTTGTCGAATTAAACTCACTGCGGCGATTTATTATATTTTTTAAATTAAAATTTAAGTGCTAATCATAAATCTTTAAAAACGATATCGCTTGAAACATCAGCCTGTGTCCACCCACCAAACGTGTTCACGTCACACGCCACCGTTTTGACCGAATGCGGCAGCCACTCAACGAAAAAGGCCGATTGTTTGCGCTGGATTTTGACGAGTTCATTTTCAACTTCGCGCATCGAAAGTTGACCTAAATGCCAAGACTTCGTTCTGTTGAAGCTTTTGATAAAAAAAACAATGATGAAGTTTTCCACAAGGTCTGAAATTCTCTGAACCGACCGCGATAAATGGCAGCGATGGTCATGTACTTGCCCATCTTCGGATCGCAATCCACCAGCATGTTTCCACCATCAAACATCTGTCAAAATGCGCAGTAGATCATGACCGTGTTAACAAAATTCAAATTTTCTAACCCTTGTTCACTGAACCTGTCTCGTGAGATCCCTGGTGGAGAGCGCCTCAAAGTGCAGATTGGCACGAGTGCACAGCGGGGCCATTGAGGGAACGAAGAAATGAAGCCTTGAATAGAATTGAATGCTATTTTTCGTGTGCTGGGTCAAAATTTTCGTAAAAAAGAACGAAACCCATGAAATTTTTCAAAGCCAACCTTGGAAAGGGTACCATGTTCACAGCCAGTTTACGAAGATCGGCATTGAGTTGGCCGGGGAATCGGAGTGAGGTCGTGGTGCCAGACATGGCCATCGCAACTGCGTTGCAAATATAGATACACACATATTTCGTTTGAGTGGACGCAGAAATCTTTTTCGAAACTTTATGGGACAGTGTCCAAAATTTTGTGAGTGTTTGTGCCAAAAATATAGTTACATACCATATATGAATAAAACCAGGTTGTCCAACGTGTGGATACCAATGGGCATGATAACAAAGGTGACAGGCGGTGGGTGAATTCTAGTGACCAGCGTAAGACACATCAGATTTTGTGCCTTTGCAGCCTCCAAACCAATAGAGTGTGAAAAAATGACAAACAACACAGACGCATATACGCACTCAAATGATTCAGATCGGCCAGCAGTGGTGTGCGCATTCTCAGTCTTCGCATGCAGATTCTGTAGAGCGCCTCGTTGTGAAGACAGACTGTCTCGTCAGTGGATTCGATCAAGTGGTGCAGGGCCAAGAGCATGTTGTATGGCTCGATAACTACGTCCGACACCTGAGTTTGTCGTTAAGCAATGTTGCGCATTTTGGAACATTTTTTTATTTTTAACCATCGGCCGTCCGATGAAGGCCTAACGCTGCGGTAAACAGACATAGGAAACTTTTTTTGCAAACTTTATCATGGGAACGAGGCAAAAAGCCGCCCTGTCATCTCGGCATTACGCCCAGTCAGCGGTTTGGTGCTCAAAATAGCCTCACATTGAATGACGGCAGTACGCTGTACGTAGCAACGATTCTATCTGGGTATTCGTCCTTGAATTTATCCATAATCAGCGATCCGAAACCAGATCCCGTGCCGCCACCGACCGCGTGTGACACCTTTAATTGTGGGTTGAGTTTGAATTTTTCAGAATTTTGACAAGAAAACTAGCTTTATCGAAATGATAACCTGGAAGCCCTGAAACGAATCGCATTTCTCGGCCTCTGTTCTTACCGCATCCAGCACTGTATCAATGGCTTGACTGCCCTCCGTGTAGAACCCCTTCGGCCAAAGGTTGCCCGCGCCATTTTGGGCTAAAAACACAACTTGGCAATATTTTATGGTCATTATTTTTAATTTAGAACGGAATGCGCACCGAAAATATAATTATCCGGTCGAAACAATTTGCCGTTCTTTGAGCCTCTGATTGCGTCCAGGCAGCCCGGTTCGAGATCGACCAACAACGATCGCGGTACGTAGCGTCCGGCTGGGTGATGTTTCAATGGCTTAGTTTTCAAAAGAATTCTTTTGTAAGAAATTGGAAACTGGTTAAAAGTCTGTCCCTTTTATGGCTCGGTGATAGGCTCTCCACACTGCTACAATCAACATGGAAAGCATTCACGAGCAGTGTTCGAACGGGATCCCGATCCCGATCCCGATCCCGGGATCCCGGGCCCTTTTTCTGATCCCGATCCCGATCCCGATCCCGTCATTTTGAAAAAGACAATCCCGATCCCGATCCCGATCCCGCCCAAAAAAGTACCGGGATCGGGATTAAGTTTTGAGAACAAAAAGTAAAAAATTATGCAATCATAATTCGCCAAGCTGTTGTAAGGGCGCGGCCATGCAAACGCGGGCGCGGGTCGCGGGTCAGAAAAATATTGTATATGTCCAACAATCGCCCCGCGATTGCATGGCCGCACTTGCGGGTCGCGGTTTGCGAGTCACTTGAAACATTTGTTTGGCTGCAACAGACAAAACTTAACCTATCAGCGTCGAACGAACGTCGCAGACTGCCGTAGCACAGCGCTGATTGGTTCATTTTTGTGCGTAATGGCTAAATAATGTTTCAAGTGACCCGCAAACAGCGTCCCGCAAGTGCGGCCATGCAAACACGGGGCGATTGTTGGACATATACAACATTTTTCTGACCCGCGACCCGCGCCCGCGTTTGCATGGCCGCGCCCTAAGAGGTGCTCGACGGCTGATTCCGAGTGTGATGAAACCGCAAGCACCACCAATCAACAAGCCCAGCTAGAACTGAACGGTTACACAAAGTTGCATCGAACAAAGGGACTCAGTTTCGAGGAAATGTTGTCATGGTGGGCAACAAATGAGACAAAGTTTCCGCGACAGGCACGTCTAGCTTTCAAATATCTAAGCGCTCCGCCTACGAGCGTGCCTTTTGAACAGCTCTTTTCCAGTGCAGCTGATTTGTTTGATGACAAAAGATACTGCTTGAAACCAGAAAATGGTGAAATGCTTGTCTTTTTGTCAATGGCTTTGCCATTGATCGACTACAGTTGTGATCTTTGAACTAACTTCTCCGTCATCAGCTATTCTCGATTTTCAATCGGCTTTAATCACTGTTCCGGGTGTTTATCCATGTGTGATAAACATGTTTCATGGTTGTCTGTGACATTAACTTGCATCTTATGCATAAAATGATAAAAACCATTGCTTTTGGACTATCTGGTCAATCCCGATCCCGATCCCGGGATCCCGGGTTTTCAAAACCGGGATCCCGATCCCGATCCCGATCCCGACACTTTCTTGATCCCAATCCCGATCCCGATCCCGGGATTAAAAATGAATCCCGTTCGAACACTGTTCACGAGTCCAGGCACAGAGAACTTTTGTATTTTACTGACGTTTTCACCTCGAGAAAGAGAATTTGGCCTGCTGAACCTTTTTCTCTAACAGGGACGGCTCCATGAGAAACGGCATGGAAATCACAAGGTGCCAGAATAAAAGAATAGGTGTACAAATATGTATTACCTTCACCCTCATTGTAGAACACGCTTATCCTTTCCAGCTGCAGATCAGCCAGTCGCTTATTGTCATGCGGCGCAAAGTGACCCTCTTCGTTGATACTGTGCTCCGCGCAGATGCTGTTCCAGAACTGGAAAACTGGCAGTTGTACTGTCAGTCAATTTTGGATTTGTGCACGTCGAAAAAATGAAAACGAAAATGAGCATACCGTAGCACCGACTTGGTTCCCACACTGGCCGATTTGCATTGCCAGAATCTCGCGCATGATTGAACTTTTTGCTCTATTTGGATGTTTTGATGCAAATTATTGTCAATTTCACGAATATTTTGTGTTCTCAATGAACGGAACGATGGCGTTGTTTGACATGGTGATGTCACGAGATCAGCTGATATCGGCTTTTGCACCAAACAAATTTGTCAGCGTTGAAAAACCGCGTTTCGTTCAAGCAGTGTGCGGGCCGCGTCCACAAATGCCTGAACTACACACATGTAAATCGTTTATGTCCACGCTGCACGCAACTATAAAAAGAAAGGTTCAAATGTTTTTCGGTACCGATATGGCACATGAGCTCGATAAATAACCTATGAAAGCTTATGACCTTGATCAACAGGCACCCAACAAGATGTGCAGATGTTTTGCTGCTCACAAGTTTCCGGCGGCAAAAGGGGGCGCTTCCTTTGCCAAAAGTGTACGGGACGCACAATGACAGGGTAACAACCTGTTGACTTGAACCTGGGCCAGAGTCAAGTCACAATTCCTAGCGTGGCGTACAAGATTATTTCCAGTGCTAAAAATTTCTGCCAATTTACAGGCGACTGTTGACATATTTATAACATGCGGAATAAAAAAGAGAGAATCTCATGCACTTTTTGTGGTGGTGAAAAAGCAGCTTTTTATATTTTTAGGTTACGTAAGCTGACCACAGTACTACATGGGTACACATTATGTTGAGCAAAGACATACGTACATACGCACCTCGAGAAAACACACAAGGGAGATTTATTGACGCTCTTTTCACAATGAAGCCGTGATAAAAAGTATAGTCCAACCACGGCTCAAGACGACTCTTTTTAAAGCTTGCTTGGCAAGTCCAAAAATGCGCCGTGCACGGGCTTCCGCAAACAAAAGAAAGAGAGGCCGAGAGACAAACAAGTCCAGCGCACCCCAATTTCGCTACGCAAACAGAACACGTCCACCCACAAAATTAGACAAAAAGGAATTCCCACCCGAGAAGAGCTAAAAAAAATCCATGCATTCCCCTTTCTTTCATTTCCAAAACTGCACCCCAACAAACCACAACCCACAAACCCCTCTACGCAGCTTGTTCGCGTGTGCTATACTGTCATGCGTTTCAAAAAGAAGCGTCCCAAAGGGTCCAAAAGTTGTAGCAGAGAAAGACGTCAGAAAAGAATCATTACAAAGTTGCACATGCCGCAGCCATAGGCCAAATCGGTAAAAAAACTTGACAATCGGGTCGGACCGAGTAGGATCGGTCTTGGTCAAATGACCCGTTATCCATTGTGTCTGAAACTGTCGGTTAGGGCATGCAGGTCCGTCAAAATTGGTCCAGCAACCTCGATTCGGGCAGGTTTGATCCGATAACCAAGATTGACCCCGCTTGAGTCCCTTGAACCGAATAATTTCGTTGTCAGCACGTTTGATATTTTGATACAGAGGCCATGAAATGTTACGCATTCCTCTTGTGACACAGCGATTGTGTTTCAATTCGCGCGAACAAAAATTGATAATTGCACTCTGGCACAAACACCGAACATGAACGGACGAAACATGAACAACCAGACGAGGCGAAAACAATGGCATAAAAAAGTGGGCATCTATGTATTAGTCTTGGTGGAGCTGGCCCAGGCCTCAGACAATGGAAATTGTCGTTTCTTTGGGCCGGATTCACAAAACTTCTCAATGTTTCTCCGAAAGGCACACAACAAGACGTTACTTTCCCCCATCAGGCCGGTTTTCCCGCGGCCAAGCTTCGCCTTTCATCCACGCCATCAAATAATGGTCGAAAAACATGAGCGCGAAACAACATTGCTGTTGCCGTCATATTGTGTGAGATGCAATTGTCGTGCTCATAAAATACATCCGCTTTCTTCAGACACCGGACAGGACAGACCTGATCATGCCCCAAACAGAGACGATATTTACCGATCTTGCTAGCATGCATGCTCCGTGTGCTGCGCTAAAACGATTGTTAGCAAGGCATTTGGCAAGACAAGGTATACATACCTACTTTTTGGTGTGGCACCGAATCGGCCTCTTCCAGGTGGCCCCAGCACATGGATGTATAATACACAAGCCATCGTAAAACACAAAAAAGAGAAACACTCCCGCCATAAACTTTCTGGCGTCAGAGCGTGTGTGGCATATATAAGATTGCAATTTGCAAAACGCATAACATCGAAAACAACGCTTTGCCTGGGCTTGGCCATAGTTTAACTTCGTTTTTGAGTTGGCAGCGGTGGTGGTTGTGGCCGTAAATGTGCACTTTGAGCCCAATTGTGATTACCGTATACAAAGCGTTGTGATACGCGACTGCAGATAAGCGCAGGAAAGAGGGGGCATGTCAGTCAAACTTAATTCTCGCTGGAGTTACAGGCCAGAGCGTGCCATGGCGGAGGGCTTACGATTTTGTTGTTCGTTTGCATTTTTTGAATGGCATACTCCGTCGAAACGGACAGCTGTGGACTTTTTATTTACGGTTTGAAAACTTTGAGTGCATTTCAGCACCTTTGCAATGGATAGGATATGTGTACACAAATATTTTTAACGGTGTTCAAATTTTTATATATTGCACTGGGTCAACCAACCTTTTGGGCAGTCGCAAATTTTCGTTGCACAACGTCGTTTTTTGTGAGTGAAACTTCGGATTTCTGCGCCTGCTTAGTCCCATGTCCATTGTTAGAAAAAGTTGTCTGTTCGAACCGCTATACATTAAACGCCCGTTGATTTTATCAATCAAAAACCTTCAGAACATGGACGTTGTAAATTCCGCATACGGTAATCGTAATCAGGGTTGGGCAAAAAAAACGACGGCGTTTTTTCTTAAAAAAACGACGTTTTTTTTAAAAAAAAAACTCCTGGGTCGTTTTTGGTTTTTTTAAAACCGGGAATTACTTTATTTTCCCTGATTTTTCAGGGAAGTGCCCTGATTATCAAGGAAAATCAATTTTTTGTCCCATTTTTTTCAAAAAATTTTCGACCACTTTTTACTTTGTTGAGATACGTCGATATACGGAGTTTGACTTTCAGTGATGACCCCGGCCAAAGTTGGTCCCACGATGCGGGTCTGATATGGGATCTAAGCAACTCGCTAGAAAAGGGTTGAAACCTATTTATTTTGCCTCAGAACACATAGAATGACTTCATTTAACCACGTTTTCTTCCCACATGAGCGTTTTCCAATTTTTTGGGCATATTTTGGTCATCTGGGCGTTTTAAAAAAATTTTTTTTTAAAAAAAGTTTTTTAAACGATTTTTTAAACGTTTTTTGCCAACCCTATCGTATATACTGTTCTATAAGTCTAATGTATATACATACTGCATGTGTATCTCAACAAATATAGTGTGAGGTTACAACATCCAACCGAGACTGTACACCTAAATGTCAGTAGCCATACTATACGCTATTCAATAGCTCCCACCGCGTCATGTCGGTGATGATTACAAAAATCTGCGTGCGATCAAGTGGCTACAATCAACAAAAACAACAGCCAGTCTGGGTGGATTACTGTAGGTATTTTGCGACGACACCACATTATTGAATTATGCTCTAATCACGTGGACGAGGTATGGGTCCTGTTGCTGATTGGCCCCTTGAGTGGTTACTACTAATGTTTTCTTATACTTCGCTTTTCTAAGTTGTGTTTTTAGTTGGGTTGGCAATAACTTTGCACATTTTGCCAGCGCGGGTTCACTATAGAGTCGCACCAAATTATGCAACGAGAGTTTTTCGACAGAAGACGCGGAATTAATTTGCATGCTCTCATGCATTTGGTACTGCAGTGTGAGCTTGCCACACAGATTTCCTAAACATATTATTGCTCTTCCAATCTGCAAACCGAATCTTGATTTAAAAAAATAAATACACGCACATGTACAGAGATCGAAAAAAAAAAAACAAAGGCAGAGAAAGAGTCTATGCACATGGGTAGCGTCTTTCGAATATAGGTGGCCAGCGTCAACTAGGCCTTATGTATACTGTAAGCAATCTTTTATTGGTACGTTTTTTTTATCAAATGGTTCGCTAAGCATGATTGCTAAATTTTATTTCAACAACAAAGACACAGTCCCATGAGTTCCTCAAATTAGCCAATTTCGACCAGGGTTAAGTTGACCGGTGTTTTACACCAACCTTTTTTAACCATTAATTTTACTCCGCAAGGCACCATAAAAACATTTTCCGAATCGTGCCCCGGGTGCTGCGTGATTCTATCAACGTTCCAGAGCATTCTGCCCCACGACCCAAATCGATGGCGATTCGTATCAAAAGCGTAGAGCCCTGGTTTCACAGCGCGTAACGTGTATTACATATTACACATGTTTGTTTTTTCCAGGCCAATTCACGTTATTTGTCCAGCCTCTTTCGTTCGCTTCTCATCCTTGTCAAAAAAAAGATTGCCGAGATCCTCTCGAAGTCGCATGCTGCTGAATTATACGAAATCCACGTCACTACCACCAAACCAAACTCGAAAAGCTGCTATAGCGTTTTCCCAACAGCCCAGCATTGCGTATACGTGGTGTGGTGATGATAAAGTACCCACGGCCTCCAACATCGGTATAAAATCCACTATGAAGGTTGAAATAAAAAAAGTTCGCCAGCCATGTGGGACCAAAAGCGAATGAACGCCCCCCGCATAAAGAAGACATTGCACTCAATCAAGGCAGCTGCTACTCTCTCACCGCCACCACAACTCGCAGATATGCAGATATTGTTGCTCTTATGTCAGGGTACTGGGCTAGTTCGGGTTCATGATTTCAAAACCCTAAAGTTCTGTCATTAGTATTTTTATACTTTGGGTGCTCTCAGAGTTACAAAGTAATCCGATCCGATCACTTAATAAAGAATCGCGTCAGCTCAAAGAATCCCTTTGCCAAAGAATCAAAAAGTCCAAACAAAGCTCCGACCGTCATGCATGTAATCAAACTTTTTCAACCGCGACCTTCACCAGTTCCCAAGTTCCAATGCGCACAATTCAATTACTGCGTCTGGTCTCCTGTCGTCGTTATTGTTTCGACGCAGGCGGTCAGGTTCCGACTCACTCTCTTTCTGCGACTTTTTTTAAGACTGATGATCCATTTATAGCTCAGTATGAAAGTTTTGGTGAAAAACCGTTATGTTGGATTTTAGCCACGTGTGTATGTTTCAATGCACAACCCAGAACACTGTCTAAAAATTTAGTGGTTTCCTGTCGCAGGTTATTAGATTGATACTTTTTGGGGAATCGAACCAGGAAACAGGGTGAACTTACTGATGTTTCAGAGCCCAAATCTCAGTCAACCAACATCAGGGACAGGTCCCCAATAAGGAACTAATGAAATGCTTTTCTTCGTGATCTCCCCACTGCTTTCATTTGCCACGCTATTTTCGGTTCCAATCATTTTTCATCTGGGTGCTTTTGCATCTCACAGCACGAACCCTGGGTGCGGTACATTGTTGGACTGTTAACTGCATTTTTAGGCTGGCTCCTAAAATGAACCTCCATGGACTCGAAAGAAAGAGAAAAGTTCCATGCGGTAATAAATAGGGTTGGCGTTCGTTCAATAGTTCGTTCACGCGTCTTATGTTTTCTACCGGTATTTTCTCAACTCTTGTCATCGCACAGCAATCCAAAATGGGTTTCACAATTTGCAGCTTGTGATTTCTTTGCACTTGTATTTACAGACTTGCAGAGTGTGCCAGTCAAATCATCGCCAAGGGTTAGATTTTCGCCACTAGATACATATGTACATACATGAGCATCAAGAACCATATTACTACAAATTAAATTAACAATCATGCAAGCTCCGAAAACATTGCCAGAGACAATACCGGGCTTGACTACAAGGGGATGGCTTTTATTTTTGGTAGCAGCCCCGACCCAAGCCTTTTTCGCACACACAGCAGTCTAGCGCGCTACTTTGGGTAAATAAAACCCGAGTTTCAATCATTATGCCCATAATACCACCCGGTGTACGCACATAAATCAGGACTTGTGCGTTATACAGTATTACAGTAAGGTTGCCGCCGCTATGGTTTGCACCCCCTTGGCTCACCCGTATGTGTGCGAAAGACGCTACCCATGTGCGATAGACTGCTTTTTCTCGTGTGCCGCTTGTGTTTTCTTTTTTTCGCGTTCTGGTATACTTCAATTTTTGGAGAACTTTTCCCGTCCTATCCGAGCCATGATCTATGGCTATAGCACACTTCTTCCATACATATGCGCTTTACGGATCAGGGAACGCCATTGAAAAGTTTCTCCCAAAAGAATTGCCAGAGTATACATGTATGTCCGTGTATTTATCCTTTTTAAAATCAAGATTCGGTTGCAGATTGGAAGAGCAATAATATGTTTAGGAAATCTGTGTGGCAAGCTCACACTGCAGTACCAAATGCATGAGAGCATGCAAATTAATTCCGCGTCTTCTGTCGAAAAACTCTCGTTGCATAGTTTGGTGCGACTCTATAGGTGAACCCGCGCTGGCAAAATGTGCCAACGTTATTGCCAACCCAACTAAAAACACAACTTTCAGCAAAAGCGCAAGTTCATAAGAAAACATTAGTAGTAACCACTCAGAGGGGCCAATCAGCAACAGGACCCATACCTCGTCCCACGTGTATTAGAGCATAATTCAATAATGTGGTGTCGGTCGCCAAAATACCTACAGTAATACAACCCCAGACTGTCTGTTTTGTTTTTGTTGATTGTAGCCTCTTGGCCGATTCGCACACAGATTTTTTGTAATTCGATCACCGACAGTGCACGCGCGCGTGGCGAGCTCATTTGTGAATTAGCGTCATAGCATAGGCTACTACGACATTTAGGGCTGGTTTGGTTATACTGTCTCGGGTAGTTTGGATGTTGGTAACCTCACACAATATTTGTTCTGAGATACACATACAGTATGTATATACATTAGGACTTAGTATGAACAGTATATTACGATTACCGTATGCGGAATTTACAACGTCCATGTTCTGAAGGTTTTTGATTGATAAACTCAACGTGCGTTTAATGTATAGCGGTTGCGAACCGGCAGCCAACTTTTTTCTAACAATGGACATGGGACTAAGCAGGCCGCAGAAATTCCGAAGTTTTCACTTTCACAAAAAAAAACGATGTTTTGTGCCAACGAAAATTTGCGACTGCCCAAAAGGTTCGGTTGACCCAGTGCAATATATCAAAAATCTGGAACACCGTTAAAAATACTTGTGTACACATATACCTTGGCGATCCATTGCAAAGGTGCTGAAATGCACTCAAAGTTTTCAAACCGTAAATAAAAAGTCCACAGCTGTCCGTTTCGACGGAGTATGCCATTCAAAAAATGCAAACGAACAACAAAATCGTAAGCCCTCCGCCATGGCCAGGGTTGGGCAAAAAACTTTTTTTTTCAAAAAATCGTTTTTTAAACGTTTTTTTTAAAACGTTTTTTTTAAACGCCCAGATGACCAAAATATGCCCCAAAAAATGGAAAACGCTCATGTTGGCAAGAAAACGGGGTTAAGTGAAGTAATTCTATGTGTTCTAAGGCAAAATAAACGGGTTTCAACCCTTTTCTAGCGAGTTGCTAAGATCCCATATCAGACCCGCATCGTGGGACTAACTTTGGCCGGGGTCATCACTGACAGTCAAACTCCGTATATCGACGTATCTCGACAAAGTAAAAATTGGTCGAAAATTTTTGGAAAAAATGGGACAAAAAATTGATTTTCCTTGATAATCAGGGTACTTTCCCTGAAAAATCAGGGAAAATCAAGGAAATTCAGGGTTTAAAAAAACGAAAAACGACCCACGCGTTTTTTTTTAAAAAAACGTCGTTTTTTTAAAGAAAAAACGCCGTCGTTTTTTTTGCCCAACCCTGGCCATGGCACCCTCTGGCCTGTAACTCCAGCGAGAATTAAGTTTGACTGACATGCCCCCTCTTTCCTGCGCTTATCTGCAGTCGCGTATCACAACGCTTTGTATACGGTAATCACAATTGGGCTCAAAGTGCACATTTACGGCCACAACCACCACCGCTGCCACCCGCCAACTCAAAAACGAAGTTAAACTATGGCCAAGCCCAGGCCAAGCGTTGTTTTCGATGTATGTATGCGTTTTGCAAATTGCAATCTTATGCCACACACGCTCTGACGCCAGAAAGTTTATGGCGGGAGTGTTTCTCTTTTTTTGTGTTTTACGATGGCTTGTGTTATTTATATTATGCCATGTGCTTGGGGCCCACCTGTGCGAAAGAGGCACCGAATTTCGGGTGCCACACCCCAAAAAGTAGGTATGTATACCTTGTCTTGCCAAATGCCTTGCTAACAATCGTTTTAGCGCAGCACACGGAGCATGCATGCTAGCAAGATCGGTAAATATGCGTGCTGCTGTTTTGGGGCATGATTCAGGTCTGTTTTCCTGTCCGGTGTTTCTGCAAGAAAGCGGTTTATGTTCATTTTATGAGCACGACAATTGCATCTCACACAATATGACGGCAACAGCAATGTTGTTTTGCGCGCTCATGTTTTTTCGACCATTATTTGATGGCGTGGATTGATAAGGCGGAAGTCTTTGGGGCACCGTTCGTGGAATGAACCGGCCTGATGGGGGAAAGTAACGTCTTGTTGTGTGCCTTTCGGAGAAACATTGAGAAGTTTTGTGAATCCGGCCCAAAGAAACGACAATTTCCATTGTCTGAGGCCTGGGCCAGCTCCACCAAGACTAATACATAGATGCCCACTTTTTTATGCCATTGTTTTCGCCTCGTCTGGTTGTTCATGTTTCGTCCGTTCATGTTCGGTGTTTGTGCCAGAGTGCAATTATCAATTTTTGTTCGCGCGAATTGAAACACAATCGCTGTGTCACAAGAGGAATGCGTAACATTTCATGGCCTGTATCAAAATATCAAACGTGCTGAAAACGAAATTATTCGGTTCAAGGGACTCAAGCGGGGTCAATCTTGGTTATCGGATCAAACCTGCCCGAATCGAGGTTGCTGGACCAATTTTGACGGACCTGCATGCCCTAATCGACAGTTTCAGACACAGTGGGTAACGGGTCATTTGACCAAGACCGATCCTACTCGGTCCGACCCGATTGTCAAGTTTTTTTACCGGTTTGGCCTATGGCTGGCATGTGCAACTTTGTAATGATTCTTTTCTGACGTCTTTCTCTGCTACAACTTTTGGACCCTTTGGGACGCTTCTTTTTGAGACGCATGACAGTAGCACACGCGAACAAGCTGCGTATAGTCCAACCACGAACTCATGAGACGACTTATTTTGAAGTTGACTTGAACAGATCCAATAATGTTCCGGTTGCACGTATTTCGGAAATGAAAGAAAGAGAAATGCATGTATTTTTTTAAAACACGCTCTCCACCTCGGTGCGTAAATTCCCTTTTGACTCCCAAAACATTTGTGTGTTGAACGATGTTACTGTTTGCGTAAGCACGCAACAAATTGAGGTCAGCCAGCTGGAACTTGTCATCATCTCTCTCGGTCCAATCTCTTCTTTTGTTTGCGAAAGCTCGTGCAACCGGCGCATTTTTGAATCTGGCCAAGCAAGCTTTAAAAAGAGTCGTCTCATGAGCACGTGGTTGGACTATACTTTTTATCACGGCTTCATTGTGAAAAGAGCGTCAATAAATCTCCCTTGTGTGTTTTCTCGAGGTACGTATGTACGTATGTCTTTGCTCAACATAATGTGTACCCATGTAGTACTGTGGTCAGCTTACGTAACCTAAAAATATAAAAAGCTGCTTTTTCACCACCACAAAAAGTGCATGAGATTCTCTCTTTTTTATTCCGCATGTTATAAATATGTCAACAGTCGCCTGTAAATTGGCAGAAATTTTTAGCACTGGAAATAATCTTGTACGCCACGCTAGGAATTGTGACTTGACTCTGGCCCAGGTTCAAGTCAACAGGTTGTTACCCTGTCATTGTGCGTCCCGTACACTTTTGGCAAAGGAAGCGCCCCCTTTTGCCGCCGGAAACTTGTGAGCAGCAAAACATCTGCACATCTTGTTGGGTGCCTGTTGATCAAGGTCATAAGCTTTCATAGGTTATTTATCGAGCTCATGTGCCATATCGGTACCGAAAAACATTTGAACCTTTCTTTTTATAGTTGCGTGCAGCGTGGACATAAACGATTTACATGTGTGTAGTTCAGGCATTTGTGGACGCGGCCCGCACACTGCTTGAACGAAACGCGGTTTTTCAACGCTGACAAATTTGTTTGGTGCAAAAGCCGATATCAGCTGATCTCGTGACATCACCATGTCAAACAACGCCATCGCTCCGTTCATTGAGAACACAAAATATTCGTGAAATTGACAATAATTTGCATCAAAACATCCAAATAGAGCAAAAAGTTCAATCATGCGCGAGATTCTGGCAATGCAAATCGGCCAGTGTGGGAACCAAGTCGGTGCTACGGTATGCTCATTTTCGTTTTCATTTTTTCGACATGCACAAATCCAAAATTGACTGACAGTACAACTGCCAGTTTTCCAGTTCTGGAACAGCATCTGCGCGGAGCACAGTATCAACGAAGAGGGTCACTTTGCGCCGCATGACAATAAGCGACTGGCTGATCTGCAGCTGGAAAGGATAAGCGTGTTCTACAATGAGGGTGAAGGTAATACATATTTGTACACCTATTCTTTTATTCTGGCACCTTGTGATTTCCATGCCGTTTCTCATGGAGCCGTCCCTGTTAGAGAAAAAGGTTCAGCAGGCCAAATTCTCTTTCTCGAGGTGAAAACGTCAGTAAAATACAAAAGTTCTCTGTGCCTGGACTCGTGAATGCTTTCCATGTTGATTGTAGCAGTGTGGAGAGCCTATCACCGAGCCATAAAAGGGACAGACTTTTAACCAGTTTCCAATTTCTTACAAAAGAATTCTTTGAAAACTAAGCCATTGAAACATCACCCAGCCGGACGCTACGTACCGCGATCGTTGTTGGTCGATCTCGAACCGGGCTGCCTGGACGCAATCAGAGGCTCAAAGAACGGCAAATTGTTTCGACCGGATAATTATATTTTCGGTGCGCATTCCGTTCTAAATTAAAAATAATGACCATAAAATATTGCCAAGTTGTGTTTTTAGCCCAAAATGGCGCGGGCAACCTTTGGCCGAAGGGGTTCTACACGGAGGGCAGTCAAGCCATTGATACAGTGCTGGATGCGGTAAGAACAGAGGCCGAGAAATGCGATTCGTTTCAGGGCTTCCAGGTTATCATTTCGATAAAGCTAGTTTTCTTGTCAAAATTCTGAAAAATTCAAACTCAACCCACAATTAAAGGTGTCACACGCGGTCGGTGGCGGCACGGGATCTGGCTTCGGATCGCTGATTATGGACAAATTCAAGGACGAATACCCAGATAGAATTGTTGCTACGTACAGCGTACTGCCGTCATTCAATGTGAGGCTATTTTGAGCACCAAACCGCTGAATGGGCGTAATGCCGAGATGGCAGGGTGGCCTTGCCTCGTTCCCTGATAAAGTTTGCAAAAAAAGTTTCTTATGTCTGTTAGCGTTAGGCCTTTATCGGGCGGCCGATGGTTAAAAATATTCCGAACCGCGCAACATTGCTTAACGACAAACTCAGGTGTCGGACGTAGTTATCGAGCCATACAACATGCTCTTGGCCCTGCACCACTTGGTCGAATCCACTGACGAGACAGTCTGTCTTCACAACGAGGCGCTCTACAGAATCTGCATGCGAAGACTGAGAATGCGCACACCACTGCTGGCCGATCTGAATCATTTGAGTGCGTATATGCGTCTGTGTTGTTTGTCATTTTTTCACACTTTATTGGTTTGGAGTCTGCAAAGACACAAAATCTGATGGGCGTGAAGTGTCTTATGCTGGTCACAAGAATTCACCCAACGTCGGTCACCTTTGTTATCATGCCCATTGGTATCCACACGCATGGACAACCCGGTTTTATGACCATACTCATATATAACTATGGTTTGCCACAAACATTGACAAAATTTTGGACACTGCCTCGTAAAATTTCGTGAAAGAGTATTGTGCGTCCGATCAAATGAAATGTGTAACGCAGTTGCGATGGCCATGTCTGGCACCACCACCTCACTCCGATTTCCCGGCCAACTCAATGCCGATCTTCGTAAACTGGCTGTGAACATGGTTCCCTTCCCAAGGTTGGCTGGCTTTGAAAAATTTCATGGCTTTCGTTCTTTTTTTTACTAAAATTTTGCCCCAGTACACGAAAAACGCACAGCATTTTATTCAAGGCTTCATTTCTTCGTTCCCTCAATGGCCCCGCTGTGCACTCGTGCCAATCTGCACTTTGAGGCACTTTCCACAAGGGATCTCACGAGACAGGTTCCGTGAATAAGGTTTTGCTATGTAATTTTGATTTTTTGTTAGTATGGTCTTGAATTTCTACTCCGAATTTTTACAGATGTTTGATGGTGGAAACATGCTGGTGGATTGCGATCCGAAGATGGGCAAGTACATGACCATCGCTGCCATTTATCGCGGTCGGTTCAGAGAATTTCAGACCTTGTGGAAAGCTTCATCATTTTTTTTATCAAAAGTTTCAACAGAACGAAGTCTTGGCATTTAGGTCAACTTTCGATGCGCGAAGTTGAAAATGAACTCGTCAAAATCCAACGCAAGCAATCGGCCTTTTTCGTTGAATGGCTGCCGCATTCGGTCAAAACGGTGGCGTGTGATGTGAATACGTTCGGTGGGTGGACACAGGCTGATGTTTCAAGCGATGTCATTTATAAACATTTATGATTAACACTTAAATTTTAATTTAAAAATTATAATGAATTGACACAGTAGTGAGTATATTCGGACAACCATGTGACATGTGTAAGATATAACTTTAATAACAAAGTCGTTGCTATTCGTTCAGGTCAAATTCGATCCGGTACTTTCATCGCCAACACAACTGCCATACAAACAGTGTTTAAAAGGAATCTGGATAAATTTGCAGGTTATGTACCTACGCAAGTTTTTAAGGAGTAGCAGACCGGCCGCACAAAACCAAGAAATCATTTTTGCGTTGAACCGCAAAATCCGTCGTTAAGCCACGCACACGTTTCCCAATTTTTTGTGAAACATCAGCTAGCCAGCCAATCAATTACAGTGATGTTCAAGCGTCGTGCCTTCTTGCACTGGTACACCAACGAAGGCATGGAGGTGATGGAATTTGCGGAGGCCGAATCGAATGTGCTGGATCTACTCAACGAATACCAACAATATCAGGTGAGGGTGTGAAACATCAGCTAGCCAACGACAGTTTGGCCTGACGTTTCTGTTATGTCAATGTGACTGTGTTAAAGTCCTCAAAGATTCATACAAGCTGTTTGAAACATGATGCAGTTACCCGGCTGGGTCGGACTGGAATGGGCTCCGGTGCGGAGAATTTTATTTTGGTTTTTTTTTGACCCGCGACCAAGCCGGGACCAGTGTATCAGGGAGGGGGGAGGGCGGGGCGAAACGGTCCGATCTGAAAACTTTCCAAATCCACAACCATCTTGATCAGCGGTGTCATCGACTACCCCTGCGTGTGTGCATCAATTTTCAGTGTTGTTCGCGGTAATTTGACATGGTCCGCGTACACACGACGTAGTTTTGCAAATTTAATGAAAAACATCACCCTGCCTACATGCACATACATAGGACGCATCCGGCGAATACGGCTTCACAAGTTCGGACTCAGAAGCGGAGGAAGAAACTGATGTCAAATCAGGCCCGGAAACCGAACCTTCGGCGCCGCAAAACGTCAACACCTCAGGTTTGCTGCAATCTCGTCGTTTAGCAACAAAAAAAGCGGAGAGCCGAATAGACACAGAGCCCTTATTTTGTCCCAATGGCCTGGGATTTGTGTTTTAGCTTTGGCTCAGGCCTGATCGTTTTTAGGTTGGTGCTCTTTTTGAATGTGCCACTTTCTCATGCTCAAACTGCGGTCTTGCTCAACCTCAAAATGGCTCTGCTCAATTGCCCGCCCGTCTTTTACACAACGAAACTCTCTATATCAATTATTGCAAAAATCGACCGCCAATGGCCTAAGCGAAAAAAAGAGTTACCGAACGTACCACTACAAAGAGGGCTGACTGTATGCACAAGTGGCTCAGTGATGTTTCATAAAATGCCTTGATGCAGTACAGGGGTCGCCGCGGAGGCCGGCACAACTGTCAATTCGGAACCAAACGGCACCTTACCGACCGGAGAGAGCAGTGAAGTAGAAATGTCGTGATTTGTGCGATTGAAATGTCTTTATTCCAGCGCGCATCTCATTAAGGGCGCCCTTAGTCATAGTGGAAAATGGAAATGGAAATGCAAAAAATATTCTATGTCCAAGTTTTCCATTTCCATTTCCATTATGACTAAGGGCATACTGGAAAATGGAAATGGAAATGAAACAAAACATTTTCTGTGTGAAATCTGACCAATCAACTGCCGAGAACTGGGTGGAACAGAAAATGTTTTTGTCACATGTCAAAACATGACTGCTGCAGTTTCATTTCCATTTTCCATTTTCCAATATGCCCTTAGTCATAATGGAAATGGAAATGGAAAACTTGGACATAGATTATTTTTTGCATTTCCATTTCCATTTTCCACTATGACTAAGGGCGCCCTTAGGACAATACAGCAGTTCAAAAAAGGAGAGAATTGCGTGTGCAGAATATCAAGACGCTGTTTTGTCTTTGTCTGACTAAACTTTCTATCGAAATTTTTATGCAATGCCATTGTCCTGCTAGCTTCGTTATGCAACTGGATTTCCAGGTTCATTCAACGTAGGTTATATTTTATGTATATAAGATTTTGAAAGTTGATTCTGATCTCAAAATAGCATTCCAGCTGTTTGCGCTGCAAAATCGTGCTTTCATGATAGTTGGCCAGTAGTTCAGCATTATGGTACAAGGTCAGTTGAGATGATTCTATACATTTGTATTCTCTCTCAATTCAAATTTTTACACTGTTTCAACAATAAAACGTTCCAACAACAAACTCGAACAAATCAACAACATTAGGCACATTCAAACAAGAAATCACAAAAAATAATAAAAATTTGGCAATTTCACTCACTCGCTTTTTCCATCAATCTTCACCCTTTTCATATCACTGCAGTTCGAGTCATCTTTCTGC
>JASAMV010007456.1:0-40830 GCA_030248065.1 Rhynchonema sp. JSB1_4
AATGATCATGGGCGGGAAAAAGCACGAGATTTCGCCCGAAGACTGGGTATTCGCGACCACGCAGGTGTTTGTTGACATCGTGCTCATGTTCATCTACATGCTGTCCTTCCTTGCTGGCGCACGGTGAGTGATACGAAATTCAGCTTTCGGCCAAGAGGGGCCAAGTCTCAACAGTCATTTTTATTGTCCGGTCTCTATTGTGTCCTTGATCCTTCAAAAATTGTTTTTATTCAGCGTTATTGTTTAAAACTTGGGCGATTTTTATAACCTTGACATGTACTAGAGTGAAATTGCGACTTTGAGTCCTTTTTTCCTTTCTTCTCTTCGAGATGGTGGCCCCGGGACACTTTGACTGAAGGGGGCAAGTCCCCTTATGACCCCTGGATACGCTGTACACCTTCTTTATAGCAGTATTTACAGCAGTTGCACCTTCTTTACAGCAGCATAGACAGTTTGGTCTCAATGTGTTGGTATAATACTTCTTTGTGCTGTCAATTTTTCCATGTCACACTCCGGTGCTTAAACTGGCTTCGCCGCTGTTGTTTTTTGGGTTTTGGACCTCGGTTTTTTTATATTAATCGTTAGTTGGCACTGGGATGGAGAACTTCACCAAACTGACGTTTATCCACCGAAATCGATCCACCAACATGGCCGTACGGGAACAAATCACCCCAATATTGACGCACTATGTGTGCATGGAAATCAGGATTTCCAAAGGAAAATTCAAATCACAGAGGTGTGGTATAGGCGGCGCGTTACGGTAGGTTGGCAAAACATTTATTATTTACAAAAGAGCTAATGTTTTATCGGGCTACCATAACCCGCCGCCTATATCACGACCCAGTGATATTGAATTTCTCTTGTAATTCCTGATCATCATGTGCAAATTTGCGCCAATATCGGACAGTTTGTTCCCGATAGATCATCTTGGCGGATCGATTTCGGTGGGTAATCGCCATTTTGGTGAAGTTCGTCAAAACTAATGTTCTTGATCTCGATGCCAGCAAACGGTATAAGTGAAAAAACCGAGGTCGAAAACCAAAAAAACAAAAGCGGCGGGCCGCTTTAAGATTGCGTGATTCCGAAAGGGAGCTTTACTCGCACAATACAAGCTTGGGGCGATTGCGTTGATGTCTATGGTTTTCTTGCGTTTGCGTACTGTACAATTTCTGCGCACTTTTCCCGTTGGTCGTTTTCTTCTCATTTCGATTAATTTCAGAGGCGAAGGCTGATACAAATGAAAAGAGAATTCGAAACAGAAGAATCAAACAAGTCATAACATACTCAAATTGCATGCAGCATACGCACAATATATCTGAACCAAACACAACCAAAAACCAAATAAATGAAAACTAAGACCATTGAAATATTGATCATTAGTGAAATAACTGCAAATTTAGCGGTCGATTCTGGTGATTATTATAAAAGGAAAATTGCTTCCCAATTGTTGACTGACTACTACTCCATTGAATAAACAAAGGTGGTACAATCACGTGTGGTATTCCTCGCGTGTACCCTTGGTTGTTTGACGACACAAAGACAAGAGCAGCGGACCAGTTTTTGACAATGTTCTTATCAGCGAGCCATTATAACAAGCTGTAAAAGCAGAATAGAATTAAAAAAAACAACCGCTTATATCTTTCAGCATTCTTTCATAGCGCATATCACCCGACTCAATATGGCCAAGAAACCTGTGCCAAAATCCGCGGCCCCAACGGTGGGTGTAGTTGAGCAGTACCTGACATTCGGACGGTTTCATGTCTTTGCATCTATGTTGTGGTTGGTTTTTTACACTTTAATTCGATTTAAAAATTGCATGTGTCAAAACGTTTATCACAACAAAACATGGGCCTCATCAGGAATAGACCACCCGAGGCAAATGCGTGATCATCAAACGTGGCCGTTGCACCCAGTTTGTGCTTGTCATGGCGCTGCTGCTTTCGGTTGCCCATTTCTCCTTGTTTTCACAGACGGGTGGTGCGCCAGGGCATCGTCAGGGGGAACGAATCAGACAACCAGATATTTGACCACGACTTGGTTTGCGATCAAGATCGCAGGACAAAAAAACAGGCTCGTGGCCCAAGTTTGGTGACAACTTTCCCCTGTTTGTACGCAGGGTCGTCTACTACATCGGCACGCAGTACGTCCAGTCGCATATGGCATTCAGCGGAACGAAACCGACGTTTGTCTGTCACCATTTTGACCACAACAACACAACGGTGCATTTGGATATGGAAGAAGGTTGGTGTCGTTTTAGTGCCATGGGCAGTGCGCGAACGGGATTGCTTATCGGGTCACGGGATTGAAGTCATTCGGATCGGGATCAGGATTACAGTTTTTGACACGATATTAGTCACTTTAGAATAAAGTCACAATATTTCACGTTTCATTTTGGACCAGTCGGGCTACAAAAAATCGGCTGCAAAAACGACGCCAAATTGTGCAAAAACGACGCAAACTTGATCATTTTTCTTCCACTGTCATACTCAATTTTATATCATGCAAAAGTGATACAACTCCACTTTTAGCAGCTCTGCAATTCCAGTGAAAATCTCGACAAGAGTTCCGGATCGGGATCCGAAGATTTAATCGGGATCGAGAGTTCGGGATTTTATAGGGATTGACATTCTCCGGATTTCGGGATCGGGATTTCATTCGAACTCTGCGGCCATGGGGATCAACCGGTGTACTTTTTGAAAAAAAGTGGCTGATTCGGGGGTGGTAGCCCATAGGACACTAGGCTTGGGCCTGTTCCTTAGCCAACGACCGTAGCAAGCTAAAAGGGGCACTGGTTTCCTAACCGTATGCAGCGACCCTGTTGAAAACTATGATGCACACACGTGAGCATATTACAGGCTGCGCAGCGCTTCAAATCGGACAATGCACAAACTACACACTGATGTCCGAGTTTGGGTCAATTCTGCTCGAGTGGCATCTCATTTGTGATAAGGTGGGCCTACCTTCATATACCTGTTGTCCATTTCCATGTAGTGCAATATGGATTCTCAGCCAATCCACTTCAGGCTACCATCTTTGAAGTGACATCGGGCAGGAGCGACCAGCTTAGGTTACTGCAAAAAATATTCACTGTGGAACATGCAAATGAGGATAATAATCTCAAATTTTGGGGATCAGGCTGTCGATCACTGCATTGGGGCGGGTGTGGTTAGTATGAAAAGTGTAGACCACATGTCCACTCCGTTTACAGTGACCGTGATCGTGACCCAACATTTTCGGTCACGAAGAAAAAGTTGTAATTTTGGAGGTTAAACGGAAGGTCGGGGACACAGTGGTGTTCAAAGATATCTACTCTTAAGCTGGTGCCCCACTGCAAAGAGTGTTTCAATATAAATAGGGTGGTCTGTATCGTGCCCCCATCCACCACACAGGTTGCCTACGCGTACGCGATCACAACGAGCCAAATGGTCGGCGTATTGTTTGGTGCACTTGTATTCGGAAAACTCGCCGATAGGTTCGGTCGAAAACGGATATTGACAATCACATGGTTGGTTGCTTGGTGTGTCCTAGCGGTCTCACCATATATGGTCGGCTTTGAGTCAGTGACTGCCAAGTGAGAACACCAACATGTTTGCACCCTCAATCGACTCTTATGGCCTTACTACCGTTATTTTGTTCTTATGTGTTTTTCATTCTTTTTCCTCTGAAGATTGGTATGTGGACATGTGGCACATGGTTTGGCTTTGCTAAGCCTATCTTTGGATTGCTTATGGAAAAGCATAAACCTGAACTGCCAAGCCTATAAGGCGCCTAACAACTCAGGTCCTGCATGCTCGTTGTACAATCTGTGTCGGCACTATCCGTGTCCTGGCTGATGTTTGGTATAGTTCGTTTGGCGTTGGGCTTCATCGCCGGTGGTGCCCTGACCAGTGGATATGTGCTGTTTTGCGAATATCAGGTACACACTTGGGTTGCACCACGTTGGGGAGTGAGACAGTGTTTTCGGTCAGGGTCGGGGTTGACTTGACTACAAAACAAAACATTATTGTGCTTCAAATGCTTGAAACAAAAGGGAGAGAGGGCCAAAATGGTTTCATACAACATACACCAATCTGTGAAACCTCAGCCAAGCTGGCCAAGGGTGTGAAAATGCGTAACACGAGCGTGTGCAATACAGCCAGTGCGTAAGTGACTCCGTACACTAAGTAGTAAAACTATGTATATTTCACAATGGGTGATATTTTCGAAACGGTGTAAAGGTCAGTTGGGTGTAAAGGTCGGTGGAAAGCTCGGTCGACAGCTCAGTGTGATAGACGTCGGTGTAAACTTGAAACATTCCACGTTAATAACAGGCAATGTTTCACGTTTACACCGAGCTACGCCGACCGAGCTTTCGACCGAACTTTACGCCGACCTTTACGCCCAACTGACCTTTACAACCGTTTCGAAAATGCCACCCAATAATGCGTAATGAGCAGAAACATTTTTTGCGAAGTCAAAATCAAGCCCGACCTGCCTCGACCGACCCGGGGGATACTGTAACCAGCAAAGTGCACAACCAAACTGCATGTAACATCTAGGAGGCGCGTACCCGTTACCGCGTGCTGTCATTTGTCGACTTCAGCTGGCCGTATGCCCTGCACGCGTTGACCGCCTACCTGGCACCAACTTGGCGTAGACTCTCTGTTGTCGGGGCAATTGTGCAAATACCGTTCTTTATCCTAATGCTTGTCTTCAGTGAGGAAAGTCCGCGATGGCTTGTCCAAAGAGGACAGATTGAAAAGGCCGTCAAAGGTTACAGTAGTTGCTTTTGACCTTATGAACATAAATATTTATTTTTATAAAGTTACTGCAACTTTGCATGGCGGCTGGCTTCACTCTAACACCAGTGAGCCTGAGCCTAAGCCCAGCCCAAGCTTGTTTTGCATCGTCGAAGCAAGTATAATTCCGCAGGATGCTTGGTTCCTGGTGATCAATCGGAGTTAACCAGATGACTTTTTCAGTGACATATGACAGTGACTTTTTCCGTTGATTTTTTTCACCACGCCTTTGAACAGCATGTTTGTTGATCGAAATTATGAAATGTCCACATGGTCAGGACCGGGGCTGATTGTTTCTTTTTCGAAGGACAAAACTTGCAGCACATTGTTTTCAATGGCGTACACAGAAAAACTTGAACATTGCAGTCTTGTGGTGCTGTCGTCCACAACCATGACTTATCCTCTTAGCTGGGTCACATCGAATCTGACCCATTTCCTTGAACATAAAGCGCAGGTGTTCTCAAGATCAACCGTTGGAATGGCAATCTGTCCAAAATCGATGTTGAACGAATGCGATGTGAATTCGAGGACGAACACGCGATCAACGCCAGACAGAGACAGTATTCGTTTCAGGTATGCAGATTGTTGTGGATGAGTTATTGTGGAAAAATGTTCATATTGTTGCCGCACAATGTGCGCTGTTTGCGTAGTGGATGTACGCTTGCGCCCATGCACAGATGTGAGGAAATGATCAAGTGATACTCTCTGCAGTGGCGATAGCTGATAAACAAAAATAGAAAAGTAAGTCTTTTTAGCACACCCAGAGGAGGTCCAGAGTTGCACGGAGTGTGATTTGGGTTGTTCGTTTCGACCTCTCTTAGCAGACGGGTGCGGTGCATCCGGTCATCGTCTTTGCTAGCGCACGCGTCGCGCCCAAAGACTCACGCGTGAGCATATTGGGCGCCACTTGGGCCACACGCACATTAACGTTCGTCGGCGGTTGTGCATTGATGAATGACTGACTGTGTTCTTTAACCCACATTAGGGAACGGAAATCCTGGCTCCGAACCAACTCAAAGAACATGTTTGTCGCAAGATACATACATATTATTCATAAAAGATCCAAAAAGTGCCAGATCTGAAATCCTTTCAGTTAAATTAAATTTCAGCACCTGTTCTACACGCGTACATTCACCAAATACACCATCTCCATGGCAGCGATGTGGTTCACAGTATCAAGTCTGTCCTATTCAATCGTATTCAATCTCGGCAATCTATCCGGTTCTGTCTATCTCAACTTCGCGTTGTCGGGTCTTTGTGGTTGTGCGGCCACCCAGATCACAAATCTATGTGACTACCTCCTGCCTTGGATGGGCCGTCGTACGGCCCTACTGTCGCTCAGCATCGCAACGCTTGTGCTACTTGTGGGCGCTACCGTAATCCAAGTTCGATTCGTCACTTTCGATGCGTCCGATACCGTAACGACGATACTGTACCTGGTGGCGGTGGCATTGAGCTTCCCAATCTGGATGTTGTGCTATCTGCTGCCGGCTGAGCTCTACCCCACGCCCATACGAAATCTCGCTAACGGCACTTTTTCGATGTGCGCACGCGTGGGCAGTGCACTCGCTCCACAGGTTTGGACGTATGTACAGTACTGCCTCTTTATTAGTGACAACATATTAGGCAGTCGAGGCTCGAGGGTCACTATAAAGGTGTTGGGATTAAAAGCCAGCATCAAGCCAACAGTAAAAATGTTCCAACAAAACGCAATATTTAATTTCGACTGCTATTTTTTCAATATCTGGCGGTTTTATGTTGGCATGACACATACTGTACGTACACTCGCCAGTGAAAATCATTGATGGGTTCAGTTGCGGGAAACTCGTACAAAAATACAGTTCAAATAATAAGTAAAAATCGAAATTGAAAACAGGGAAAATCCGGGAGCCCAAAACCTATGCTGGTACAGTCTCAGCACCAAACTAAATAGTTTTTAATAAAACTGTGCCCTCAAAGCACACTCGTTTACCCCTTTGCTAGATTTACGGCTGCCCTGAAGTCACTCAAGTTCAATCGAAGTATTTTTGCACGAGTCTGTGTCACTATAATGAGGGTGGACTGTATCACACAATTCAAACCCTTTTTCCATCCCGCAGATCCTGCTGCTTGGTGATGTCTGGCCACCGGCACGTTCAGTGTTGCCGATTGTGTTCCTTGTTGTCTCGGTCGCGCTGTGCTTCGTTTGGCTGGACGAAACAAAGAACAAACCGATGCCCGAACACATGCCCGTGCTGGAGAAACAGGAACAATTAGTTGAGAGAACACTTGACCGTGGAACATTTTAACGCTCTGCATGGGGAACCCTCTTCACAGCAACCGATCAAGGATAATCTGCTCCTGCCCCCTTAGGAGCTATTTTTATATTTTCTTTACGAAGGGGAAGCCGGTTATTCATTAGAACCGGTTTGCACCAACACTAAAGCTCTTCTTTTTTTCACCATCTATACTACTAAACCACGAAGACGTATGTATGTGTGTATGTATGTGGCCCCCTCCCTCGGACGGGTCAATTTTCACGGGTAGCTTTGGGTATGCTAACGGGTCTTCCGGGGGGGGGGCACGGGCGCGGCGCTGTAGCCGGGCCGTAGGCGCGGGTCCCGACTAGTCTTCTTCTAAAGTGGTGGGTATCGTTTACGATTTGACCAGTACTGTCCGCAGACATGCAACCAGGGCGCACGTGCGAAGAATAAACGTTATTATAGGCATGATTTGTGTTGAAATTTGGGTCACTCGAATTCCGCATACTGTGTTTTTGAACGTTTTTGTGGTCAAATAGGTCATCAATGCGTCAAAGTCAGCCAAAATATTTATAATAAAACTACATAATGTGTGACCCGGACACAACCCCCCGGAAAACGTTCTTGACGAACACGACTTTATAAAAATATCATGCCTACACTCTGATGATTGCACACACAATCGCACACAAGTAATACGCACCCGGTGCATTATGTATTTGTTGTCAATTATCGCTTTTCAAATCCGATGATACATCTTGGTTGGTGATTGCGGCTGAAAAACGACCGACACACATGACACGCTAGGATGTATCCACAGTCTACGCTGTTTGAAGTGACACAATCGAAACGTTTCTTAACACTTTGAATCCCAAGCCAGGTTGGTTCTGTTACTGGTGGAAGTTCAGAACCACTGGCCATTTCAGCGACACAAGAAAAATTTTATGATTTCGTTGCAGTTTCGTGAAAAGGTGACTATATGGACGGTAGACTGTACGGACGCGCGTGTATACAGGTCACACACACGCACATGTATCTGTAAATAATGACTGTTTCGAACAGTTGTTTTTCCACGACTACAGTTACAATGGATGTGAGCGCGACAAAAAAACTAAAAGTCGCGACAAAACCATTTTAATCCGAACAGATGTTGCTTTTGAACGTTTGCACGCAAGTTTGTATAAAATGATTGGGCCACTCAGTATCTGCCAATATGGATACACATTTATACTGTACGTGTAGCGGCTATTCTCTGCGTTCGCGAGTGTTTTGTTTTATGTCTGTTCATCAAAACATCATATGCATTGGTGATGTTTAACCTATATTTCTGGTTTTGCCGCTGGATAACTTGGAACAAAACACGCTCCCGGCGCGTATGTATGCCTGACTTTCCGCCTGTTGTATAAAGTTGGTATGTTTCTCGGTGATGAACTGACAGAACAACATCTTAAAGAGCATAATATATGTGTTTTATATGATTGATTGATACAGTCATGATGACGTGCAGACAGCACCATGGACATGAACGGCGCTGCTTTTCAGCGTGCAGATGTTGTAACTTTTTACGATCTTGTGCACACAATGTCTCAACACTCGAACTCCCGTTGGTTGGCGGTTTGCAAAGGGACTTCAAAATGATCCAAACAGAATCACGTCCGGGCGAGTTGCGAAGTACATAATCCGACAAAAAGTGCCGTGTGCGTCCCGTAAGTAACTTGGTTTACCACCTTAATAGTGTAGGATTGACCCCGGACGCACCTGCACATGTATGGATATTGTCACGCACGACAGAAAATTGCGGCACGGTGTAAATTTATAAACAGCTGGATGACTTCATATTAATCACTACGATTACACGGGCGTGTTATGGCCAGGCGTTTTAGTGTTGCTCCGATCGTGGCTGCTTCAGTCGGTGTGTGTGTGTGTGTGTGTGTGTGTGTGTGTGTGTGTGTGTGTGTGTGTGTGTGTGTGTGTGTGTGTGTGTGTGTGTGTGTGTGTGTGTGTGTGTGTGTGTGTGTGTGTGTGTGTGTGTGTGTGTGTGTGTGTGTGTGTGTGTGTGTGTGTGTGTGTGTGTGTGTGTGTGTGTGTGTGTGTGTGTGTGTGTGTGTGTGTGTGTGTGTGTGTGTGTGTGTGTGTGTGTGTGTGTGTGTGTGTGTGTGTGTGTGTGTGTGTGTGTGTGTGTGTGTGTGTGTGTGTGTGTGTGTGTGTGTGTGTGTGTGTGTGTGTGTGTGTGTGTGTGTGTCCATGTTTGATGCACCATCAACGTGTACCCCCGAAGACATGTATCCTCCGCCCCGGTTGGTCGCCCGCACCCCTGTTCGCACTTGTAATTCATGCGTGTACAGTGCGCAGGTAGACAACGAATATCATGCATAACATATTATTCCCAAAACTGTCTACCAATTATCATTGTCATAAACCCGTTTTATGACCGAAAACTTTTTCCTGCGTGCTCTGACTGGCGACTCCCTCTGATGATTGCACATGTAGGCCGGCAATGTATCGAATCTGTACAGCATAGGATCTAAGTAGATTTGAACTGTCGATTGTGTGTTTGGTTGAACCGGTGCATTGCTCGGAGCCCAGACTAGAACTTGTTCCGTAACCACGCGGTACATTGCTCAGTGCTGGTAGGAACAATATTACAATATTATTTGACCCCATTACCATGCATACCGCAAAAACCACACCGAAAATTTGGTCCCAAGTTCAAGTGCATACCGTGCGTGATGAATATCACTAACCAAATACAAGATACTGTAATAGTAAGGCAATTTGCCTGTAGATATCATGCAATAATGTACATAATGTTCGGTTTTCTTTCACGTGCGTTGATCTTAATCGGCTACATTGCCAGTGATACAGCGTCTGCAATTAAAAAACTGATTGATCAAATCACAACGCAATAAAAATAGTCAAACTGATGCTACTTTGGCAACAAAAACGACGACTAGTAACCGATTGAAATTGTATGTCAAGTGGTATTGTCTAACAAGTACTGTATGTAACTGATGTCTTTGGTGTTCGCATTTGCCGTGGTCAATGACATAGGATTGTGCTTTAAAGTTTGCTAAAAGATACCCGTAGTTGTCAAACACAACAGCATCCTTCACATACCTGGCGACTTTACCAATTATTTCACCTGTCAATCCGTTTCTTAACTGAATAACATGGACTGCGCGAGTTACGGTTGGGTTCACCGGTGGTGTTAATTTGCTGTTATTTGTTCGATGCCACTAAATGCGCGTATATACGGTCATTCGACTAAATTTCGTGTCGGTATCCGAATGACTCGTTGTGTTTTTCAATTCTCGCACGCGATTTCGATTCGTTATGGTTCGTTTATGACGAATATTATATGTATTTCTTTCGCAAATCGCGGCGCGCGCGCGCCGCCGCAGCAAAATAATGAAATTCCGCCCATCAACCTGTTTATTATCCCGAGAATGCGCACATTATCGCTACTATTGTTGTTGTTGTTTTAGTTTGCACTTTATGAACTCGGAAATGCGCACAACTCGTACCGGTTTTCCACACTTTTTAACGATTGGTCGTGGATCTCGTGCGGTGTTCAACAACAACAACCTCGTTATTGTGCGTGCGCAAGTGACTAGACCATTACATCTCATTTTTTTATCGGTAACTCGAAAAATACTATGGTTGACCAGTATAATGTATTCCTACCTTTAAATCGTACCTTTTCAGGAACACACGTCAATTACAAATTAACGCACCGACTTGTGACCACTGAGAATCGGAGAAGGACCTCGATCTTGAAGAGACAGATTCATAGTCAAAGATACGCGGTCACTTCTGTTTTTACACTCATCTGGTGTTGTGCGCGATAAGAATTTGCAGCGAATAAAAATCTGGCCCGATTCTGCCATAACCTTCAGTTGACCATAATTTTATCATTGTTGGATCATCAACAACATCAGCGACAACCATGAATACGTTATGTCTCATATTTGCGTTGGCCGTACCGGCCGTCTGGGGCTTCGCTGCTGACCACGGTTAGCTGATGTTTCATTTGGTAACTATGTGGCTCTAGTAGCATCACTCGGAAACTCCTTTTTAGCAATTATAGATTACTTATAAAGTGGCTGCAAGCTGGGGCCTAAAACGGACCATTACATCACGAAGCACTATAAAGAGGGCGCAGAAACGTTGTCTCCCTGCTTTTTTGCAGTGTTCATGCGCGGTTTGGTGAGAACCATAAAAAATTATTTCTCAAGTGCACAGCTTCAAGCTGGAAATATCAGTATGGAATTGAGAACGTGAACATTTGGCCGCAATCATAAATCAAAGCCAAACAATCTGAATACAACGATTTTGAATTGCTCTGGTACCCTGTTGAGGTACTAACCATACGTTCCTAATGCGTTTCTGTGCGTTCTCTGAACCCCCAACTCAAGCCAACTACCGTACCCGAACTACAGTACCCCGTATCCATTCCAGACCATGTCGACCATTTCGCCGGCTGCGCGTTGTGCGAGTGTTTCGTCAAGTACGACGACTGCGACCTCTGGGTGCCCGATCGGCCATACAAAGTCGCTCGATATCCGTATGAGGTCACCGAGGACCAGTGCCTCGGCGAATGTCTCAACGACGCCGTATGTCACACTTGCTTCATTAGTTGTCACTTCATCTGCTTTGCTGTTGGGGTGTTTTTTTCCAGCAGTGAATTCTTCTGCCCTCATACGATCATGGGCATACGAGCATCAAAAGAGCACTGCAGTCTGCATGAGTGAAGATATGCGCTTCCCCCCACTATGGCAGGCTGCATATCCCTCGCATAAGGAACATCCTCCATACTGGCCCATTATAAACGGGCAAGAATGTTATGTATGTTGAAAACCCTCTTGTCGGTCTGGGAATGGTGCCGCGCAGTGGCGCACTACTTTCATGCAAATTAAGCCGTCTAAAACAAGCCGAAAACTCCATAAATGTAGGTGTTTCGAACTTCGGAACTCCTCAAGTACATACGTATGTACATACTGGTAATTTATTTGAAAAAAAACGTTTTTCCAAAAAAACTGCGTTTTTGTATGTGGTTCACTGCTCTCATTCCCTCATCTGGTCGCGTTGTTTGATGGCGCACAATCGAACCCAGATGTTGTCCTTGGGCAATAATGTCGAAAAAAATCGGTAGCACCTACTGCTGTACATACTCCCTCCATCCCCATGGTTGCAGGTGTGCACCGCCGCGACATTCGGCATAGTGGGAGGCCGTGACTGGTTCACATGCGAGTTCTACAGTGACCCGATTGTGCCAATGACCGGCCTCAGCTATGTGCCCAACATCAACGTCTACGTCAAACGCACATCCATGCCGTGCATGCTTGATTGTGAGTTGGGCCAGTTGGATGGCACAAGTTGAACAGCGGCTTTCGCAAATTTAATATTATGCCCCCCGATTTCAGCCCTGTGTAATACTTAGGGTGGCATTTTCGAAAAGGTGTAAAGGTCAGTTGGGTGTAAAGGTCGGTGGAAAGCTCGGTGTGAGAAAGTTCAGTGTAAGCTCGGCGTAAGCTTGAAACATTGCACGCTGAGCAAGCAAGCAGACGCGCGTTTCTAAACGAAAGGTCAACTTTGACCGTTTGCTGTGCAAGCGTAAATCGTTTGTTTGCAATCTGGTTCATTTAAGCTGGTTGCACAAACTTTTAAAGGAATATTTGTAAGTTACCTAACATTTCGCCGCAAGGCTGTTGAGAAATGGAACATTCATTGACGGCGGTGCCAAGACGTCGCTAACTGATCGCAGCACGAAATCAAAACGGCTCCGTGAAAGGTTACGAAATTCATAGATATCGTTTAAAAACGCTTGTGCAACCAGCCTAAATAAACAATATTGCAAACAAACGATTTACACTTGCACAGCAGACTGTCAAAGTTGACCTTTTGTTTAGAAACGCGCGTCTGATGCTTGCTCAGCGCGGAATGTTTCAAGCTTACGCCGAGCTTACACTGAACGTTCTCACACCGAGCTTTCCACCGACCTTTACACCCAACTGACCTTTACACCGTTTCGAAAATATCACCCTTAGCCGTTGGTTTGTCGGCCAGAGCCGCCCTATTTATGCTCTCTGTAACTTGTTTTGCTTTTGAGCCAAGAAAGCGGCCATCTTTCTAGGCAGGTCATGTTTTGAAGAATTGTCTGCACAACTGCTTGAAAGTTGAGCCGATTCAAAATCATATGTATGTTAGTGTCGCCAGATGTTTGAGGTTCAAAGATACAACTTTTCGTCGATTTTGATGACAACCCAGCTCCAGTATAGACACAAACTCTCTGTTGAGCTCAGTTTCGTTTTTATCCAAGCCGCGCCTCTCACCAGTTAGATAGATGTAAATTTGAGCGACGTTTTTTTGCAGTCACTGCCTATTCGGTTCAAGCGACGGAGGAGCGAGGCTTGGTCGACGCCGTTGTGGAGCGCAAGACCAAATACGCCAGACTCGCCAACCGTCGAAATCCGCTCAGCGGTTAAATATGAGCACTTTGTGCGTTGCTGTGTCTTTGGTGCCATTATCGGTGATTATCTACATTATGGACCGAATTGCCGAAGCTGTATGTACGTACGTACTTGTCGCAATCATCAGAACGATATCAAACTTGGTGATCGGCATCGGATGTGATCTGCCTGGATCACGTGACTTTTTTGGATTAAGAATATTGAGAAATTTAGTGATGCCACTAATTATGTCCAAGCGTAAACAATGTTCCCCGACCTAAAATGAGTAAACTGGACGAAATTAGTGGCTCCAAGTAAATTTTTCGATATTCTTAATGCGAGAATCACGCGCTACCAAGGCACACATCCGATCACCAAGTTTGATATCGATCTTACAGTACTTCACTCTGCAGCTTGTGCAAGACCACTGACTGTGTATTTATGTAGATGGTGTTCCGGGCGCACGTTTTGTCGTCACGGCCAATTTCGGTAATTCAGCCCAGCATGTGTACATGCTGTAATTTCATTGCTGTGTATTACATTACATCATATATTTGTATGCCTTGAGCAATGCCAGCGCCCAACTGCTTTGACAAGCCGCCTGTCGTCACACTTGCTAACCAACAAAAGTCAATTTATGTCTTTACACGTTTTTTCGTTTGAGTTTGTGTTTTGTTTTCTATCCTATCGCATTCCAAAATGCTTGTTCACCCCATATTTCGCTTATCTTCCCCTTGTCTATGTTTGAGTCATTAACCGTTTGATCTAAATGGCTTGGTTTGACTAGAACAAGGCTTGGTCCTGTTCCACTGACTTTTTATATATTTTGCATGACCCTTCCCTTGCTCAGTAACAATATTCGGTAGTTTCTAGATCTTCATCCACAATATGCAGGCGATAGTGATGTGCAATAAAATTTATTGCATGGTGTAAATATTTTGTCTGAGTTGCTCATTTCAATCGATGTCCTGATGAAAACTTGTTTGCAAAAAGCACCACATGACAACACAGTCAAGTCCCAAAAGAGTTCCTAAAATCCACAGAAATTATATCCCTGCCATCTATATGCTGGAAACAGAGACACACACAGACATGATTCTGACTTTTGGTCGACGTGTACTTTGACGCAGTTGCTAGGGCACCCTGCATCGTCCGCTGGTACATTATACTCGGACATCATGCGAGGTACCTCATATCATGTACACTGGTATCGGATCCATGCTGGGGCCCAGGCAAACTTGGTATACATGCACAAAATGGGACATGACACACAAGTATCAGAAACCAGCGGTACACGAACCCACTATTGTATATCAATCATTGGTATTATTCCAAAGTCTGAGCAAAACATTTTTTTCTGCAAGCAACAATGCTTGAATCAGGCTTGAGCCCCACATCCTGACGACAGAAGTGACCGACTGTTGTTCGAACTTCCCGATTAAGCTTTACCTGCATATAGTCCGACCACGAACTCATGAGACGACTCATTTTGAAGAAGACCTAAAGAAACACAAAAAAAAACGGGGGCGACACACGTGGGAAATAAAAAAAAAAAAAAAAAAAAAAAGAATTTTTAAAAAAAACCCCCCCGCCACGGAGACGCAAAGCCCCTTCTAAAACCCAAAATTTTTTGTGTTGAACGACGTTGCTGTTCGCGTAAGCACGTAACAAATTGAGGTCAGCCAGCTGGAACTTGTCATCATGTCTCTCGGCCCAATCTCTTTCTTTTGTTTGCGAAAACCCGTGTAGCTGGGCGCATTTTTGAATCTGGCCAAGTAAGCTTTAAAAAGAGTCGTCTCATGAGCGCGTGGCTGGACTATACACACTCAACCAGCAAGTGCCCTTTTTCTCCACCAAAACAACAACAATTATGCATCGCGTGTTTGTGTGCATCGTTATTTTCGTCATCGTGTGCCACAGTTGTTGGGCGTATGAAGACCCGGTCATTAGCGATATTGAAGATCATCTAATTATGGTCAGTTGAGAAGCTGGATCACATCTTACATAGCCTCAGATCCAAGGCTGAAGGAGTGGGTTGCCGGCTTCAGAAACGCAGGCACCGTAGTTCATGCTATCCGGTGCACTGATACTGCAGCAACGAGTGTTGTGTGTACCAACGTAACATGTCTGTCACCCCATGCGATCTGGCAGGTTAGGCTGCAAAGAGGCAGGGTCGGCCAATTGGGAGTAAGGACTCTTCCCGGTAGAGTGCCGGGATCCCCCAGGTTGAGAGTGTATCGGCGACAGTTCCAGCTCGCAAAAAGGCTTTACGTTTCTTTTTCGTTTAACCACCCCCAAAGTGACCGCTGTTCGCGTTTCTTTCCTGTACCGACTGCAACTCCAGGAATTTAGCCTATCCTGATGCCTGAGAGCCTAAACCTAGCGAATGAGCCAAAAGTTCACGCCTAACCAACGTGAGTGCGCGAGAATGTCTCAACACAAAGCCTAAATTAAGGCCTAAACCTAAGTGTAATCGTAGATGAGCGACGATCGGGTCGAAGAGAGATCATCAAACACACATGGATGACGCCTATACTTTGGGCTTAGCCTTGATCCCAAGTCTAATCCTAAGCGATAACCTAGACTTGAGCCTTACTTTAAGCCTAACCAATGTTTGAGGGCCTAGGCCAAAGAAAACTTTCAGGTGAGCGACGATTGGGTCGAAGAGATAATTAAGCACAAAGACGACGCCTACGTCGGGCCGATCCCGGAACCAAAAGTCACGCGCGAGTTTGTCGGCAAAGACAAGGATGACACAACAACCACGTTGAGTGTGGACGAAAAGAAAGTCTCGCAGAAGAATGCCAGGGATTTGTGATCGGGACTGCAGGACTACTATTGCGTCAACCACATTACAATCAGCCAGCCGACGTTTGTGGGATAAATTCACAATTTACAAACCACAATGGCCTGTATGAAACCTGGTTATACAGGTCAAGTCTGGTCTTTCCTTGAGATTTTGTTGCATCAAGGAAATTTCGAAGCACAGTCAAGGTTCGTCATAGGTATATTCTCGGGACATCCTAAAAAGAATACCTGTGGCGAATTTGCATCACCAACGCCATGGCCCATTTATGTTCAACATTGTACAGTCTATCCTCTTTGTAGTGAACCACCAGGAAACCGAACGACTCTGCGTAATCAGTCAAAGACCGTATAATTTAATGCGCACTCCTACAGTGAATTATTCACAGTCACACCGGGATCCGTTCACGTCACGATTACAAGGAAGGTAGACTGTACCTGTGGCTGTGTAAAGTTCGTCGAAAACGCGTTAACTGTTGCCAATGCGTAAGTAAGTGCCATTAACTTCTCTGATTGTATTCGCAACTGAGTTGTAAATTGATTTCTATAAGTTTGCGGCGTCGTTTTTTGGCGGCGGCATTTATAGTTTGTGATCGTCTAGATATACGTACAGTATGTATGTTGATTTTGTTTGTCATTCAGGGCCCCAAACCCGAAACATTTTTATTTTATTCCCGCGTTTCGGGCTTCCCAAAACACGCAAAGCGAGGTACTCAAAAATGTTTCGGCGTTACTATGCAGTCTATTGAATCATTTTCAAATATTTGTGCTTCGGGTGTCAGGTTTTTTCAAAACCCAAAGCCCGAGACACGGACACAGAAAAATTTCTTGTTTCGGGTCTATCTGGGAGAGCCCTAATTTGATTTCCACTTTTTCGCTGCTAGCTGAGCAGAAAGAGAGCTGTCGGGAAAACAAAAAAGGCGCGTTACGGAGACATTTCAAAGAACTAAAAATGGCCATTTGCATAAATAGTCTGATTGGCTCTGTGTGTACCATATTCTCTGTTTCAAACGCTTTGCAGCTTTCCCCGTTTCTGATGGTCTGCTCTGCCAGATAGTTTATTTCGACTTTTATTTTGCCCAAATTCTTTTTTAATGTGGTTCCTTCTGTTATATTAAATGACCTGACAGTGCAACTGTCTGTCGGTGAATAATGACTTTACTAATCGTGTTAAAAGTTTGAGATGGCACATTCGCATTTCAAATACGCACACAAAACAGCAATTCCGAACAACATTCAAATCCGAAAGCATAAAAAACACGTCGACCGGTGGCGGAAAAAATGTGGACCTTTGTCACTTGCGTGTGATGATATTTTAGGTTAAAAAGGGCAATTCTCACCGTAACCACACATTCGTCTTTCAAACAGCGGACAAGTGAAGTATCAACGCGCCGTTTGGGGGTTTGAGAACATAAAATTTATGTGGTAAGTGTGAACGTTTTCCGACTAGAGTTCGTGACGCAGGTCAGTTAAATAATTGAGAGTTTGCACATTCTGTCCCATATCGGAATACGGCGTCAAACACACGAAATCGGCTAACCGTACTGCCGTCAACTCAAGTGGTCAACGCTCTTCGTCAACTCAGGCGACCCCAAATGGGCGCGAGAAATTATACATTGAAGTTAACGACAGTACTATAAGCCAAGACATCTTGGCGCAATGGTGTTGCCTTGATCACGCACGAGACTCCAGTATCAACGGTAATATATTTCGGGATTAACCATGAGCAACGAAAAAGTTGGGCGCCGAAAAAACACGGACAAAGCGGATCCGACCATTAAACACAAACACAGCTAAAATGTGCTCATGTTCATATAATCAATCATCATCATCCCTTTGATTGTCCTCCTCCATTCCCATCATATACGTCGCTGGTTGCACACTGTCGTCAGCTTGTCCTGCTGTCTGAGTCTCAGTCGGACAGAAACTCTGTCGATACAACAGACGTAGATTGGCGGTCAGCTGTTTCTTCCATTTGGTTCTGCAAACGAAGCGAGTGGATAGGTACAGTCAATTTTTTTATGGTGACATGTTTGCCCGCCCGGACATTTTCGGTCACCAATGAAAGCATTCGTAAGAAGCACAGCGGTCAAACGATGGATTTATCCTTGCCACATCATGACATCGGGGACGCCCCAGTTTCAACTTGTGGCAATCCTATTCTCGTTTTGGAACACTGTCGCGAATATTTATGCGCGCGGCCGGCTTGTGACGATCGTCATGCCACGAATGTGCCATTATGATGTGGCCAACGAGATTCTCAAATCTATATAGATCACTTGTTGGGTCACGCACATTTCTAGGTAGGCTGACGGTAGAGTAGCGTCAACTCAAGCAGCCCTAAATGAGCGCGAGAAATCATAAATGGGACTTGACGACTGTACCGGAGGCCGATTTTTAGTTCGTCAAATGTTGGAGTCGGACAGACCTGCGATTTTGGAACCACGTCTTGATCTGCGTCTCGGTCAGCTGCAATGCGCGCGACAACTCCACACGTTTCGCCACACTCAAGTACTTGTCGTTCTGCAAAGTTGGCACAATATAAGTCCGTCTTCTCTGCCTGTACACTGGACAATTGTTTAGCCCAGTGTTAGCTCTGAATCAGCGCGAGAAATATTTTCATGGCATTGATGCCGCCGGGTTAAAGGGCTCGGGACACAACCGAAGGAAGGGCAGCAGAGCACAATGTTATACATCGCTGGAAAGCACTGTGGCAGCACATGTCACGCACAAATGTTCAGCTCCTTAGAGATTCGCTATCTCTTGGTAGAGGGACTTTTCGTTCCAGAGAAAAGTGAATTTTCTCACAACTTGAAACGACCGGTGCAGAAACCCCAAGTGAGTTGAAGGTCGAGTAGCACGTGGATGGGATTACAACAGCTACTGGATAATTTATCATGACAACTTCAGTCGCTCAAACTATTGCTTCCCTCGGTGAGGGTGCGAAACATTCCAAAAATCGGCCATATTTTTCGAGGACACAAGTTTGTCCCTAAATTTTGAGGCCGTGCTTTGTGTTGCAGAAATGAAAATGCAACAGAAAAACAGAGCATTGTCGAAAGTACCAGAAAATAAGGTTTTTAAATTTGGAAACACTTTGATAGCGGCGTGACAGGCCAAAAAAGACCTAAAAATTGCCCCTAAACTGCATAGTTGCATTCATTGATGGAAATGTGATGTAAATAAGCCACGTATTGCATTGCATTGGAAGCGAGAAAGTCAGATAAACGCACAGTCCAACAATCTAGACGAGTTTCAAAACTTCAAACTCCATGGTCCGGCTGCTACAGCCATGCCAGCCTGAATAAGATATTTGGCTATCAGTCGTTGCTGTTAAAGATTATTGGACATTTAATAGCATCAAACGATGTAGCTTCAACGTAGCTATCGAACGATATATAACATGCCCATCCTATCTCTTACTGTTGGCATGAAACGATCAAAATCCCGAAATCGCACATGGTGACGTGACGTTTGATTCCAGAATCGTCAAAAAAGCAATTTTTTAGCCTCTGCACTTAAGCGTAAGAATTTATTGGGGCTTGTTATATATCATTCGAAAGCTAATCCCGAGATACATTGTTTGGTGCTGTCACATTTACAATAGCTGTTAACAATAAGCATTTATGGCTGAATATCATATTCAGATTAGTATGGCTACCCAGATAGATCTGTAGACCTTGGGGTCTTCGGACCTTGATAGGTTGTTAAACCAGGCGTTTCTCTCAATTTTTTGTTTCGAATCCGATACAATCTGTGGCCTTTATGTGTCACAATTCTGGCGATGAATATAACCACCTAATTTAGCGGCAATTTAATGGATTTTTAGGCCTGTCACGGAGCTAGCCATGAGTTAAAAAATTTAAAAACCTTATTTTCTGGTACTTTCGACGATGCTCTATTTCCCCATTGCATTCTTATTTCCGTAGCGCTAAGCGTGACCTCAAAATTTAGGGACAAACTTGTGTTATCGAAAAATAAGCCCGATTTTTGGAACGTTTCGCACCCTCACCGTGTGAAGCAATGGTTTGAGCAACTGAAGTTGTGTTGATAAGTTATTCCGAAGCTGTTGTAATCCTATCTACGTGTTACTTGACCTTCAATGCATTTGGGGTTTCTGCACCGGTCGTTCCAATTTGTGCAAAAATTCAGTTTTTTCTGGAACGAAAAGTCCCTCTACCAAGAGATAGCGAATCTCCAAAGAGCTTAAAATTTGTGCGTGACATAGGCTGTCGGAATGCTTTCCAACGGTATGTAACATTATGTCCTGCTATCCTTCCTTCGGTTATGTCCCGAGCCCTTTAACGAAGAGAGTTCACCATGTGCGTTGACGACATTTGTATAAGCCATAAATCTAAACAGTATGCTTCAAAACTAAAAGTGACCTTGAATTCGGTCTCGAGCCTTTCCAACTGTTTGCTCGAATACGCCTGTCGCGGTTTTCGCTCGGTGGCCGCGCGCCGCGCGCGTTTGTATTGATGTTTTCGGACTGAAAGCAATATCGTGTATGAAGTCGTCAAAATATGTAACTTTGCGAATTAATCAAACTCTGAGGTCCGGTCTTGGCTTGCTCACATGACTTTTTGCATATTTTTAAGGACATTTCGAGATTCGCTGAAGCCGCTAATGTCGACCAGCTTGCGTTGTTCCCAGACCGTAACTGAACAACTTTTACGCTGTTCGAGATTAATGGCTCTCGAAAACAGCCTCAATGCAAGAAGTCACGTGCGAGCAAGGCAAGACCGGAGGGAAATTCCTGACGGATAAATATCGCCCAAGTTATGAGACCAAAAGCGGAACACCGTTTCCACACGTAGATCCTATGTGTGTATGCAGAATGGGGGCTAAAAGCGCAAGCGGAAAAAAGTAGCATTACTTCCCAATCCAAAAAGCATCTGCAACTCCGACAATGAGGGAGTGCCCTGCTGTGCCAGTAGTGACGCTTGCAGCAATGCGGCCGGGTTCACAAACGGGGGCAGCAACGTTGCATCACATACTGCCGGGGGGCTGCCTGCTGATGTTTCATCGCATTCTGTTGGCTCGGGCTCCGGTTCGTTGCGATTGGGATCCGATTGGTGTTGTTGCAGGATTGAATCGATATTGAAAGCCATGCTGCGAGAGAGATCTGTGTAGATGTTGGAATTGTGGGTGGTGAGTGGTTGGGTACTGTTGTCGGGTCTCAGTCATGTACTATTAACAAGGTAGATTTAACATTGAACTGAGCAGTCTTCAAATGGTCATAGTGGCTTTAGCTCATACGTTAAAACCATGCAAGAATGTCTTTGCTCAAAGCTAAACCACCATTTTGGTGACGGGGTTCTGCCACGATACGACACGCTACCTAGAGCCTTTGTTTTTTGCTACAACTTTTGATTCATGTACTATTTACCGGCCAGCATGTTTTTCAAGCGTGCCAGCCAGCCGCATGAACAGAGCTCGAAAAGTTCAAACTTGAAATGAAAAAATGTCACATTGGGAAAACCCTACCGTAACCCGCGCAAGAACCGCTCGTGCAAAGTGAAGAAACGCACTTTGCTAAGTGCTCAGTTGACGACAAAAGGAAAAGAAATACAAGTAGCGGCGGAAACAAATTACATTTATTGTAATAACAATGCAAACAACAGAATAATGACGATATATGTACCCATTCATGCTCATGCTTCGTCACATGTTATTGCTTCAAAGAGGTATAAGACATGACACATGCTTCGTGCTTGTTTTACCGTTGCACCTTGGTTTGCTCATACACCCATGTTTGATAACCTATTCCAAGTGTACAGTTGGCGTATGGATACCCCTTACCTCCACGCATAGCAAAGCGTGTCCCAATTCCGTGTCAACACTAAACACTGAGTGCGCCGGAGTGCCATTAAATTGTCGTTATTTCGTGGGAACGGCAGCAGATATCTGTGTATGTGCAGGTTAATTTGTCGGTTGGATATTGCGGCTGGTTGAGTTTCAATGTCTTCTTGTCCATTATAAAACAGCTCGACGCACGTTCGACGATAAAGACCGTTGTTTGCCTGTATTTCAAAGACCATGTCCTATATCATGATACGAAAACATGGGTGTCCTTCATGTATATGCCATGCTTGACCAAAATGGCCCATGGCCCACCTTAGATGTAATCGGATCCAAGCGCGCGAAAGGGTAAAGACGTACTCAAATTAATGCTAAACATTATTTGTCTTATGCCGCAAGCAACAACCATTATTATTATTTGCTCAGGCTGCACAAAGTGGTTGACCGAAGTCGTTTGTGTCACATACACTTCGCTTATGCTTAATTGAAACCACATATTGTGTCAATTATGTGTATAATGTAGTTTTGCGCCGAAAAGAAACTCATAAAAATGCCCCGTTGCAATTTTATTCAATAAATATCATTATGGGAATCAAAAGAGAGAAAGCCACAAAATAAGATTCTCAATAATCCCACAGGGTTCCAGATACAGACACGTTTGGGTTGAAAGCGACGGGAATGGGCACACCTTGCACATTTGCACAAAGTAACATTTTATGGGCACTGGTACAGCTCGACCCTACAGTCTGATCACATAACAGTATAACAGCTTAGAAAGCTGCACTTTTTTGGTTTGCCTCGATCCTGAGCCCAAGACATTGCTGGGGAGGGGGCGACCGGTACCGGAACACGCTTGGTGTGAGGTAAAAAAAGTGACAGTTGAACAAACATGATGAATAAAAAGGTACAAACACATTTGGGTGAGGTGGTGCAACACAACCAAACCATATTATTTCAGACAGACAATCGCGACATAAGAAAATAAAGAAAATATAAGAGAGACAAAAAAGAGAGATTTCACCGACTTGAAGATTATTGAAAAGACAGAATCGCGATGAAATAAACGGTTGCGCCCGAGCAAAGTGACAACGTAACATTACATGCTTGACAGAATAGGAGGATCATTTATTGTGCCCAATTCTTGTGTAGAAATGCAACACACGCATTTGGTTCACAAAGGTAAAGTCAAGGATTCTGATAAACAAACACGGCAAAAAATGTTTTGCCCTCTCATGAGCCAAAGCAACAAGAAGGCACTCAAATAAAGACAATAACGAAAGCTCCAGGGAAGGAACCAAATCGAATATCAAAGGTACACGTGATGGTCAATATGTACAATTTGAACACGTGTATGTGTGTGTGGTTCTAAAACTGGTACATACCAAGGCACCGTAATTGTGTGTCGATTATACATAGTATAGGCAATCCGCCAGCTCATGGCACTCGCACACACTACATTACTGCCGTCAATGAATGCATCTACTCTCAACAGTTATTCGTTGAAACATCACCAAATTTTGCAACAGTGCAGAAAAGTCTTATGTCAAGCAGCAAATGAAAACCGGACAAATTAAACAGCGGCCATCAAAGTATGACACTCGCTCAAAGTGTACATTTTGTTCAGAAACTGGCGTGTGCTGCTGCATGCGCTGTGTGTAAAGTGCCATGAGCTGATGGATTGCCCATACATATGTGTGAAATTGGCAACAAACAAGAGCGTTTTCAGGCATCAATCTGTTAATAACCTACCACTATCATGTCTATCGTAGTTTCAACTGCATAATTACTTCTATTGCACATGTAGTAAGTGCACAAGACAATAGATTCAAACAACAGATTATGAAAATGTCAACAAAGGCGTAAGGAAGCCCGAAGCACAAGTGGTTGAAGCAAGCCAGCACCGGGAGCGGCAAACAACGAAGGCTAATTGTTTTGTCGTTCACGCAAACCGTCAACTCAAGCAGGCCTGAATGAGCGTGAGAAACACATGTATACATGGCAATGACCTTGAGGCTGAGTTGACGACGAGGGTTGACGATATGCGTTAACGACATGAATATAAGCCAACAATGAACCAATCAGCACGACTAGACCATCAGCCAATCAATCTGCGGGCCGAATTCCCGAATCCGCCAACCCAATCGCAGTCGTGCCAGGTATTTCGTGATTTTGAAATTTGTCGTACGACAACACTTACAAATGACTCATCTTGTGACCGCGGTTTCGGAAATTTCGCCCATTCCATCAAATTCGGATCACATCAGAGGCAAGCCGGCAAAGCAAATCAACAACAATCGTTGCGTGCGACCGTACATTGGGATACAATGAGCGCACTAAATTTCGACCAGCCCAACAGTCGTCGTTCCCCAAATTCCATCGAACGAGAAACTTCCATCGCAAAATACGGTCGACAGAAACCATGGTGGCCGGACAATTGAGCAAAGCACATTTGGGCAAGATCACTTTGAGAAAGAAAAAAGGGCAGAGCCAAAAGAGCAGCGGTCTTATTTGGTCCCAATGGCTTAGACATAAACTGATTTTGGTATCAGTCTTAGGCTTAGGCCTACACTTAGGCTTAGTTTTGTGCTTGAGCTTGGGCTTAGGCCTATTCGTTTTTAGGTTCTGTTCTTTTGGCCCCTGCTCTTTTTCACTTGCTCAAAGTGGTCTTGCTCAAATGTGCTTTGCTCAATTGCCCGTCCGCCGAAACCTTGCCGTTGCCATTGCTTTGCCGTAGCGTGTGTACGTGCCTTCAAACGTTTCACACAGCGCTGTCACTCAATGTCGTCCCCCATCGCATCCAATATGGCAAACGCGATCGCAAGCAGCGCCCCGCCCAAAAGGTCGCCCAACGCGGTCAAATACGGGATGGCACTATTGTCCGGGTCGACACCCACCGACCACATGCTGTACACCAGCCAGCGACATGTCCACAGAAGGATACTCACCTGTGCGATAGATGGAGGGATACAATTGGGAGGGCATTATGTGACCACAGTGCAGAATGTTTATGGTGACTGACACCGACTATGTGTGGTATGGAGTTCGAAAGCGCCCAACGGTACATTTGGTTGTAAGCTGGCGACAGCGCTCATCGTTACCGAACGAGGTACAGTTTATCCTCCGCATGGTGAGTTGATTAGAAACCAGTAAGGTTTGGGCACCATAAATAAAATTCGTATTACTGACCTAATGAAAATTACGTCAACGAACAGATCGGGAACTACAATATCGTTCTAGACGGTCTCGCCACGAAGAGACCCACTACACCGGTCATGATCATACGGTATGCCCGTGTATACCGTAACCCGACGCACCTGTATGACGGCAGCAACGAGGTACACGGTAGTGAACATGCCCGTTATTGGCGTGTGTCCGGCCTCGACCGCGTGTATCAATGTGTTGAATATCATGTGACCAGGCACCACCAGTAATAACAACACACGCGCTGCACGCGCAGACACGTCTGAAATGAACGATCTTGCTGAGGGAAAACGCATGCCAACCTGTTACCGTAACCCGCGCCTAAATTCACGATTTCACAGCAATTCTAGGAAAATATATATACATATATTTTTTTAATCCAACTGTATTGGATTACTGAATTATATCCAACTATATTCTGCATTAGCTGTTGTTGGACTATACAACCCAATTCAACTCCAATGAACGACATAAATAACCGACCTGACGTGAAGAAGGCCGCCCACGGACTGCACGACACACAAACATCGACGGCTTTGTGGCCCAACTGTGCCGTCCGATGCAAATGGGTGGACAGACGCGATGCCGCTACGGCTACTAGATTGCCACCGACACCTGCACGAACAAGGCCAATCACTGATGGCTATTAGTGCCGTATGCATAAGAACAGCGCTGGGTGGGCATAGATGTCACACACTACAGTCTACAGTGGTCTACAGTATACCTGGGGTAAATGGTAGAGCGGGATCTGACATTATCGGTCATGTTGACTTTAGAGCGTGGCATTCGAGCTTATCGGCAGACTCGGGTCAATCAGCATTCGGGATAAAAAAGCTGCACTCTATTCGAGCAGTGCTGTGGCTACTTCGGAGGGGGAGATACTGTACCTTGAGGCCAAAGGAGTGGGGAGATATCGGGGTACTGTACCCAGGATTCTGGAGGGGTGAACTCATTTTGGCGTGGGGTGGAGAAGGAAATTTTAGGCGGAAGGGAGATACTGTACCATACTAATCTCGCGAGATCTGAGTCTTTATAGGTTAAAATCGCGCGAAGCGCACAAATTTTTGCATTTTTGGTCGATTTTTAGCCATTTTGACCAAAAAGCGTACTTTTGGGGTGAAAGTTGGAAAAAAATTGGGGGAGATACCGTGCTAGAGAGGGGGGAGATACTGCACTTTTGGGTCCCCCCCCCCAGCCACAGCACTGTATTCGAGCAGTACTAGTGCCGTGCGCGTTTGAGCGCACAGCGCTCTTTGTTGCGAGCGCATGCTGAAGAGCAAACAATTCACTCCGATAGACTAACGCACCATTGATGACCGGCTGAAATACAGCGATGCCGTGGTAACGTTTCACTGCGAATTTCAGTATGAAACCACCGCCACTGAAAAAAATATTGTGATAAAATTGCAATGAAGTACCAAATATATTGTCAGATAATATAGGTAGCAAGCCGATACAGTCTTTGCCGATACAGTTGACATGATCGGACATTGACAGTGTCCAGTGTCATCTGACACGATCGGACATCTACAAATATAGATCGACGACCAAACTCTTTGTCGGGGCAGAGTACAACTGTTTTAATCAACGTACAATGATGCCTTTTTCTACCAAAACCCAAAACCCTCCAAGTGGCCGGCAGTTTGGTGCCCAATCTGCTGCGTCCACAACGATTCTTTTACAATGACCAAAAATTACGAGTCTCGCCATCACGTCAGTCTCTACAAATAGCGTGCACTGTAACCTTCCGCCTCTCAAAACAAGCTCACTATAACGCGGCTGGACTGTACCAATCAATGAGCGCATGTGCATACCTGCTGATCAACATGGCCATAATCACCGGTGTCCATCCCTGCTCGAGCACAGATTTGGTGGTCGGTTCCCGTTGCGCGAGCCAAATCCACACGGGCGTGCTCAGCACGAACGCGCACACAACACACACATTCACACCGGTCGGGGCATTGAGCAACAGCGTGCCGAACAGCGATAGAAACGCCAACGTCGTCAGATCGCCTGCAATTGGGGGGGGGGTAAATATGGGCTGCTTGATATGCGGTCAACTCAGATAATCAACTCAAGGAAGAGAGAAATAAAATACGGTGTGAGTTGACGGCTTTAGTGGACGATCTAAGTCGACGAGTTGAATACAAGCCGATTTACTGGTGCAATCTGCCAGCATAAAAGTTGTTCCCAGAGAGCCAAAAAAATCGGTAGTGGCTTGGCTGGCACAACATACCACCACCAGTAAACGCCGAAACAACATCTGTTCAAAAACAAGTCGTGACCAAGGCATAGATCCGATAAGGAAGTCTGATATCGGCGAACAACATTCGCCAAATGCTGCCCGATGCAGTCTATTGTGCGACGGGTCAGTCCCCCCCCGGGGCACAGGTTCAGGCCGGGCCGATTTCGGCCCGGCTGGAGCCTAAGCCTAGGCCTATGAGTCGGTCAAATATGCTGAGCCCGAATCTCCCGGCCCCTATAAGTCGGTAAATTATGCTGAGCGCGAATCGCCCGGCCTGAAAAACTAAGCCTGAAAAGGTCGGGCCTGAACGTCCGGGCCTGAAAAGTGGCGGAATAGATGTAGTCCGACACACGCACCCAAACTGGCAGCAATCGGCGTGGCGACATTATCGGGATTGATGCGATATCGTCGCGAGTACACAATCACCAGCGCCATGATTACGCCGAGCACAAACGACGCCAACGCCGCCGTCGTCAGACTCGATGCGCCAAGCACCATCGCGTGATGCAGATTCACCTGCGTGTGGGGCAGTAATACATGTGATTTGACGACATTACTATAAGCCCCTGTGTATATGCAAGCATCATCTTATTTAGTTATTTGGTGTGTCTGTCTGTGCGGAGCGATATCAAACTTGGTGATCGGATCGGACTTGTCTTGACACACGAGATCGCTGAATTAAGGAATTACTGAGTAATTTACCAGTGCACTGCTTTCGACCAGCGTATACAATAAGCTGTTATCAGACCAAGAATGACCAACTTTTACGCTGGTCGAAGTTGCTCACACGAGCAGAGCTCCACATATTATTAATTCGAAAAGTCCCAAGCGACCAAGACAAATCCGATCCGATCACCAAGCTAGATGTCAGCGAATATCTCTCTTCATGATGACCCTTTCTGGTACCTGACAGTTTCACCCATTGCTTTCGTGCTGAATACAAGAAATACAGTTTCACGTGCGCAGTGCAGTCTACACTGTTGACCTACGCAGAGAATCGATACGGATAGTTAACTAATTGTCATTGCCATATGCATACTGTAGGGAAAAACAATCATGAGCACCAAACTGTCATCCATCGTAAGCAGACATGAAAGTCACCGAGAATCCCAGTGTCATCATAAAGCGAATGTACTGTACCCACCAACCTTTCCCTCCGGCACCCACGCGAGCACAATAGCGAACAGCGATGCGAGAAAGGCGACGACGGTGGCTTGTGCCTGAATCAGGGCCAGATTGGCACAGATGATCCGCCAGCGATCTTCGGGCGCGTCCATTCGACCCAGATTAGCCTGCAGCAACGACAAAAGGGTGATGTTTCAGTTAGCGCGATTGGTTTGGCACTTGACTGGCTCGCGCCAGGCAAGATGTCAATAACTGGCCAGATACAACACACTCTTTATTGAGCCAGTTTACACGGGAATAGTATTAAACTATGTTAAACTGTGCTAAGTTAAATAATATTAAACTCCAATCTGCCGTAAACCCCACTGATCTACTGCTCTATACAGCGACCAAAACAGCCAGATCCCACCCGATCCCGTCACTATAAGTCTGTACAACACCGTACAACACCCCGACTGTATAGTCCGTCCATAAGCTCATGACACTGTCTCAGCTGAAAAGCTTGACAGGATCCAGTGCTGTTCCGGTTCCGGTCGGCTTATACGAAAAAGAAAAGAAAGAGAAATCGGTTTTTATTTTAATTTTGTGCGCCGTTTTCTCTGACATTGCCTTGCGGAGGAACAATTTTTCACAACGGAACCTGCACCTCCCAAACAAAAGTGCCATGAGCTAATGGATGGACTATACAACACCCCGAACCGACCAGCGTGGACAGCCGTGAGGCGAGCGTCATTTCGAGGTTGCCCTTCAAGCCCAGCAACGCCGGCACGAGAATGAATATTTCGGGTATTCGTTCGAAGACGGGCCAATGTTGCACAATGTCGAGCACGAATCCCGCGCCAACCATGCCACAGCCGGCGATCAGAAACGGCAGCACAATCTGTGATACGAAATACATAGACAGCATTCAGTGTTGCCCGTTTCGGTAATGTTGTCACCGACGGGCAAGGTGCCAGGCCTCGTCGGTGCGAACACCTCTGGTGGCCCAATGGACCTCCAAAAAGCAACACGAGCAGATCAGGGCTGGCTTGTCAGAAGCATAAGTGTGCATTGTTTCGAGACTTTCAGAACACGCAAAATTTTTTCGACCCTCTCCAATTTGACCAGCCGTTTCCCCAGACCTCCGCGACTGTTGTTAGTTCACAGACGAGCGCGGTGCAGCAGGACATCGTCAGAGCGCATACACCACCGGCCCAGTGAATGAGTAACCCACGCTAAAACGGACCACATTCCCGCCCACAGGACTGGAACGGTGATAGCGTGTCCATAATTGCCGCACATGAGATGCGAATTAAAGCACGCAGTCGCAACTCATCAGCAGTGTCACACACACACACACGGGTACACTGCATCGATCGACGCAAACCAACACGAACCTGTGCAAATATGGCCAACGAGCTCTCATCATCGACATCATACCCGGGCATGGTCACGTGATCGGACGACCGACTTTGCGATGCGATCAGTTTGGCGCGATCGTCGCCGTCATCGGGCTGCAGCGAAAGGACACACGAATATAAGTATATACAAACCAAGCAGCACACCAAAGTGTGGAAAAACAAGCACAGTCTTCAAACATGTCTTGCTGATCCAGCTTGTCACATCGCGTTGCCTGATCGGCAAAGGTAACATGAAAGGTGTTTTCGCTTTTGGTCAACAGGGTTAACGAAAGCGCCTTTTACAGATCAGGCATCACTTGGAAAAATACCTCCCATAGGTATTGTTGGTGGAAGTCTCGAAATAGGGTGCATGGACCACACCAATGCTTCATTTCCAAGTTTCGGATTGTAGAAGTCAGGAAAATTTGGAATCAAATCGCTAATTCGAGCGATATTGTCAGTGAAGCATCCTACCTCCATTTCGTCACTATCAACTTGATGTGTGTCGATCTTTGCGATCTTCGTCTTGTTCACCACGTCCATCGCTGTATCCGTGCAGCTGTCGACATCGCTGGCGCCCTCGGGTGACAAACGACGATCCGGCGACGCGGTCAATGATGACAATACGATGTCGTCTGTGAGTAAATGGAGATTAGGCATTAGAGACTCACGCTTGGGGATCGGTATTGGGGGTGACCGACATCTACACTGGGTGGTATTCACGAAAGGATGGAGTGGAAAGTTGGGCAAAATGCTTAGTGAAAAGTTCAGTGTGGGTGTGGGCAAAATGTGGTGAACAACAATACCCGCGCGCCTGTGTTGTGGACACCCAGTTTGGTTCGGAGGTTTCCATTGTTGTTGCGTGACAAAATGGAACGCGAGCGCTATACTCAACTTTCGACTCAACTCTTCACTCCACCGTTTCGTGACTACCAGTCACTGCTTTGCATACCGACACCCGACATCCAACAATGGCTCGATCCCTGAGCACGACACAATGGTAAACATTCGCTTTCTTGCTGCCCTGGGTGCTTCGTTTTCATGATGAACCATTCAAACTCAGCTGAGATCCTTTTCCAGACTCCAGCTCCCTAACACCAGGTTAACAGCGATGCATAAATGACAACAACAGTCTACAGGTGCGTACAGCGAACAATTTTCGTTCACCATAGAAATGACGCAGTGGATTTTCATAATGTGACGAAGCGTTCGTTCACCACAACAAAGTGCTTCGTTGGTTCGCTTCGGGCTCCTTACATGGACGGTGCACTCGTAAGCCAAAGCACATGCGCACCTTGCATTTTGCTACGTGTCCTCCGAGCGACGGGTTGGTCTAGCACGTCCGTTGGCTGGCCGCGTCGCTGACGATGCCTGACATCGACATTCTGTTTGTCACTTGTCGACGACGACATTCGGTACAATAAAGTGAGCGCGCTGCAAATATAATCGATGATGCAAGTAATCGTGTATTTTGTGTTCATCAGGCTGTAAAGCTAGCAGACGCACTGACGAAGATCCCGTGCTCCGTCCGTCCATTTAAAACAGGTATAAACTAAGATTCTGATGCCGAACCGTGCATAAATATCGATTTTGCACGGGTGCAGTCAAGCAAACGAATCTTCAAATGAAGAGCTTGCTTACTTGTTCACGAGTGTTCGTGGTGTTGCTTGATATAAATGGTGATGATAAATTTCAGTTGCTAATGTACAAGTGTAACACAGCAAGGAGAATCGTCTACACTTCTAGGTAAACAACTTCGAAATGAATTCTTTAAGGATAAAAAGACAATGCGGACGAGCACCAACCTTGTGAGCCAAATGACGTCATTGTTGTCGCACAGCAAACGGGGAAAGACAATTTGGCGGACGGAATGTAGAACCAAAATCTGGTGGGGACAAAATCGACTTGTTACGAGTTAATTTTAGTCGGGAACGAGAAACATGTACTGGATCACACGTCTGGGGTTTAAATTTAAAACACACGTCTGGGGTTTAAATTTAAAATAACAAGTCACATGCAGTTACATGAAATCCCAAAAATACCAACCCACATCAAATGATTAGCATACGATAAAAAGTTGAAACTCACCTTATCAAACACCAGCTAAGTAATCAATAATCGAAACAGCTCAATTACATCGTGTGTTCGTTGCACATACAAATGAGGTATCTGGACAGCAATAAAAAGTTATTTTTTTAAATTCCAGTTGACAACTGACCGAATACAGCATGTAATAGCTTTGCCACCGGGTCACAACTAAACCGCGATTCTCTTATCCAATCAAATCAACCAAATCAAAGCCACTCGAAATCTTTATTCGCGATAGTTTGCGGATGACAATAGACAACAATTTATACCTAAAAATGGACGCATAATAGAAAGCAGAAAATCGTGTTGTGCAAGAAGCTACGGCACTGACAACACACACGCACACGTAGATATTCAATAGACACAATGTACAGTTGTATGCGGGAGAACACAGTATAATGACAATGACAATGTCACATCGTGACATTGTTTGACAGACACAGACTGACTGGCTGATATCCATGAATATCACAATCACCTGATCTTAGGTTTTCACGCCACACCACCATTCCAATTTTTTTTAGAGTTCCCGAATCTTTTGAGCAAACATAATTGAAGTTACAATTACCAAGAAAAAAACTGTTCGGAAACACGCGAAAAGAGAAGAAACGAATTGACCACGACCAAGCACAAAATCTGGGCTGCAAAAAGCAATATTAGCATTTCTAAACTGTCACAGTGACTAATAACAATAAAAGTTCAAACGAAACGACAGGCTTGAAGAAGTTTCTTTGAAAGAAATTGTAACGAAGTGTAAAAGAACAAAATCCTGGTACATTTTGAGCGGTTGAGTTCAGACAGAACGAATTATTCATTATTTAAAGGTTTGGGACAATTACCAATGCTACAAGACCATGTAATACTAACGTCGAGCTCGAATCTGGAACGAAACTGCACCAAACCAACATTTATATGGTGATGGTACTGCTTGAATACATTGACACGTGTCATTACAACGAGCGCTGGCAAACATAGCATCAGAATGGGCATGATAACAAGACAAACTCAGTTCAAATGAAAGCCTTTCTCGTTGGTCGCAGCCATTAGTCGCTCCTTCAGCACCTGCAAATGGATATGGAACTTTATATGAACAAAATCGAAAAGTATTGTTACGGCTTGGTAGCGGTTCCCCATCGTTCAACTGATAATGGAAACCAGAACCTTTTTTGTGACTCTCTTTGGACAGTTTGTCATGCCCACGTCAGTGCAGTGCACGCTCCTTTTCCCAATAAGCCCAAATCTACGTTCATTTTCAGTTGAATACCAAAAATATGCCTCGCCCTCAAGGGACCTACCGGTGCCCAGAGGCCACAATGGTATCGCAGCCAACACCCCGAATGCCCCAGTGCCCCACCTGTTTGCTGCTATATTCGGGCAGTTTCAGGTAATGGACGCAGGTGTTCACCGACGGGTAGCTGCAGTCCGGGTCCGTCGACCCGCCCGTCTCCACTTTGCGCACAACCGTCAGTCGTGGATGCAGATTCGCCAGACCACCTGTAATCGTGCGTACAACACACTGGTCAAATACACTGGTCAAGGCGGAGAAAATTAATTCCGGTAGAAAACTCGGTCATCGAAGCGGATCTGCCTGAGGCGCCACAGTCTTATTTCTCGCGCTAACTCAGGGCTGCTTTGAGTCGACCATCTGAGTCAACCACATACGAATTAGCCAATGTCGCACTCACCAGGCGGCAACGACGAGCATCCGGTGGTGAACTGCAGGAACGCCTTTCGTTCGCTGGCATTCATTTCGGACAACACTTGGACGAAACGTTGGAATCCGGCACTGTCACGCGTGTAGCCCAGTTTCGGCTCCGTGTACGCCAGCACATCCGCCGCCGACCATTGTGGACATTGTTCGCCGCACAGCAGAAGCTGCAACATGAAGGCACCCCAGAATTAATGGGCTCTCTCTCCATATTGAATCCACAAGTCGGGCATGAACGGTAATCTGTGGGTCACGTACAGCGGGTTTATTAACGAAAAAACGGGTCACTATAAAGAGAGTGGACTGTATTTCAGGCAACTGTTCAGTCGTGCACGCAAATCATCAAGGCAACCAGGCCAACGCAGCGCCAAATGACGAAATACAGTTTATACAGGGCAATTGGAGCCGCGTTGGCGACCTGTGTTGACCAAAATCGATATCAGCCAGTATTTCCTCTGGAACAGGATCCAACCATCACCCAGTGCCACCGCCAGCCAACTAACCAACAACTCATCGGCCGTGTACGGTCTAAGTTTGTCGATGGGGAACACCCGATTGAAGCCGTGTCTGAGTGCATCCATCTGCGCGCTGATTCCGTCGTGCATGTAGAATCGCACACACGCACGCACGTACTCATCGACGTTCGACACGGTCACATCCGTATGTGATCCATCGGGACGCAGATCGAAATGCGACCACGGGAACAGCTGCAATGCAATTAATTATGCATGCAGTATGGTTGGCGGCCAAACTGTCTTTCGGTCACTATTGAACGCGTGTGGTTCATTGTTATGATGATGGAAAGCTGGATTACCGAAATGTGCGATTTTTCAAGACTTATTGGTGGAACAAAACGGAAATAAACGACGAGCACCCGGTTCCGACGCAAGAAACATAAGAGACAAGACTGACTGCTTTATTTGTCGCAAAAAGCCGCAATTTCATCCACGTTCACACCCAGCTCGCAATCATTTGACGCACAACACCATACCTAACGCGCTTTACGAATCAGGCAACGAACGACGCACTTCAAAGAAAAACATTCGCAAAACATCTGTTTGTGATTGCGCATATTGTACCTTGCTGGTTGGATTCAGCGTGAACGTCAACGCCAGATTGCCGATGTCGCACACATTTCCGTCCAACGTCAAATGCAGCTCATCCAATTTGGCGCGTTTCGCGTCCTTCGACAACGACGGGTCGTCGCTGATCGCACGGCGACGACCACCGAAATCGTGCAGTTGACGCAGGAAACGCGCCTTCAGTGGATGCACCTGGCGGTAACAAGGGGGTGGTAAACTGAGGTGTGCTGGATGTGGCCATTCGAGCAGTGATGGTGACCTGATGCCGTGTCGAAACGGGCAAATAGGCAGCAGACTGCTGTGCAATTTACATTTTCGGGTAGATGGTATGGGCAGGATGCAATTAAGTCTATGCTTAGATTCGGTTCGGCTCAGACACAAAGTCGCATGGCAACAAAATGACATCATAAAGACGACCCCTAGTTCTGATGCAGGGAAGAATGTATAATAGAAAATCCATTGTGTCACGCACGAGACTGAAAGACCAGCTCGCATGTGTTTTTCGGGTCACAAGCACGGCCATATCTGGCGTGCACTCGCACTGACGATGACCTGGTGAACCACCGGTCCGTGACAACATGCCGAAACAGGCAGCCAAACAACAAACACTCGGTGGTGTAGTTGGTTGGGGTCATTTCTTCATAAATCCCCCTTGGGTATGTGAAATTTTTGAATTTTTGGAGAAGCCCCCTGGTATGGGAATTTTTGCGTTTTTGGGGGCATGTATGGGAAATTTCCCCAAAATTGGCCTGGACATGGGAAAACTTCGATTTCTCAACGACACCACTGCTTGTATTCGACGAAAAGCCACCCAATCATGATACGAACCTGCTGTAAATCGTCCAACCAAAGTGCATCATGTTCACATGCATCGCCCACATGGGCCTCCGATGGTGCGGGTGGTGACTGACCGTGCGCCTCGGCGCTGTGCATCAACAAACGCACAAACACGCGGGATAGCGGTAGATCGACCAGACGTTCGTCCTGTGATGACATTTGGAACGGAATTGTGCAGGTACGTGGACAACATGGAATATGTGTGTGTGTGTCATTGGCATTTGTGGAGGGATCGCGGCATCGTGTGACTCTTTTGGATATTTTGTGGTTTTTATGATCAACGAAATTCGAATCGGCTACGTTTCATCCTTTTTATGGTGAATCTGCATTTCAGAAAATGCCGTATCGTAGAGTTCGACAGTTCGGTTGCCAATCTGATCCATTCACTACCCACCCATACAGTAAATATTTGATCGTGCGATCAAATGTCACCAGAAAGAGGGTGGTGTAGCCCCAACAACCATAAACGTGGTGTATACCTGCAGTACTTTGGCCAAGAATGTGCCGAGCATGTGAAAGTGCGTGATGACATGGCTGGGGCATTGACCGGGCGGGTACGGTGCCGGGAACAGGCCACCAGCACGACGTACGTAGTAGCCAGCAGGACGAATCTGAAGCACAATTGGGGGCATCTAGGGTGCAGTTGCTACCGAACTCGGTCACACACGCATAGAGCAGACGTGCGACCTTTTGAATACTCTTATATTTTTATTTTAATTTTTTCTTGACACAGCTTTGAGATCGACAAACATTTGGTCCTCATATATGGGTAGCTAACCGAGGCCATCTTGGGATCTAGGTCTGTGAATACGAATGGATATAGACGATATCCAACTTCAAGTGCCAATCCCAAGTAACAAACGCCCAGATCTGATCACCAATCTTACTGAATTCTGCGATCAACGATTGACCGATGACGCAATAATATTGGAAATGGAAATGAGAGAAACTTTTAAATCTCCCATTTGCGAGCACGCACCCCTTCGCCCAGGTCCATTTCGGTCTCCATCTGTTTCTCCATCTCATCATCGTCATCACACAACCACATCAGCATCGACTTGCGCTGCAACTCTCCCGCCAACAACGCGTAGAACTCGAGTGTTGGACCCAGACCTGTGTGTTGGTTGGTGGTGACATTGACTTGGTCGGTCAACAGCACAGTCATACACTGCTATAGTCACAGTCGTCGTGATAACTCAAATGTGAATTTCACAACCAAACTGTGCGGTGGCCCCTCATAACGAGGCAGTACTGTACGTGCACGTACCAGTGCCCTCCTCGCCCTCATACTCGATCTCCAATATGCTCTTCCTTGGCGCGTGGAATGCCAGCACGCGTTGTGCCGTGTCCAACAATTGTGACGGGTCGCGCGGCACCCGTACCCGTTCGTGCTTGATGCGACCGTAACGGTACTCGGCGTAGTGGTCCTCGCGACGGGCACCCGCCATGCCTGCAGCGGTTGCAAGGTAAAGTTCATTTGGTGGCACATGGAGTACCAGCACAGCATCTATTGGGCGAAAATTAATTTCCACAGCTGCATATTGAATCTGCAACTGCAACGTCATTTGTTGTTGAATTATCAGTAAAAATGTGCGTGGAAAAACAAAAATCGGACTCATAAAGACGGATTTTTAGCACAACGCCGCTACCACTGGGCTGGCTCCTGATATCAAGCCTGTATAATGGAATGGAACTTAGAACTGCAATTACAACGCATAACAGTTGCGGAATGCAAAGAAAGGACATTGAATGAGTTCCTTTTCAAGGGTTGGGCTAGGTGATGGCATTTGCACCAATCAAACAACAGACAAACACTGACCACTTCCGACAGGTCCTCCACTGGCATTGGCCGCACCCCTGGTCGCTTCGAGCACGGCGTCGCGCTGTTGTTGCAGCCAGATTATGGCACGCGACGTACCTGACAGATATCGATTTATTGACGTACACCAAGAATGCCGTCAATGCTCTATATAGTGGCATGATCGGAGGAAACAAACACTTTTGATAATCACTCAGAATATTCGCTATATGATGGAGCAGATGGGTAGTAGGGCGGTCAACACAGCAGACCGGGGTCAAACTAATTACTATACCCACAACTTTCACAATAGTGGTTGTCACCAAAACTCATGAATGGTTATTAGTCATGTAACTCGGGCTTCACCACAAATAACGGCTAGTCGTACAGACGTCAACGCAAATCGGCCAGGCTGGTCGTCAACAGAGATCGGCCAATGCAGCCCCGAATGAGAAATGGACAGCGTTGACCATGTGCGTCGACATCCCACCTAACTAGCAATCCAAACAGGCAAATACCGTAAGCGGTGGCTCGCAGATACAACTGTCGTGTGGTGAACGCAAACAGCCACGGGTAGTTGTTGCTCAATGTGTCACACCAGGATGGCAGCGATTGGGCGCTCACAACCAGCGGGTCACGCAGTTGTTGTTGCAGCTTCTGCATGTTGAGTTTGGAGGCGGCTTTTTTCGTTTCCACAATCTCTACAGGCTTTCCTTTTTAGGGCGCCCTTAGTCATAGTGGAAAAATGAAATGGAAATGCCAAAAATATTCTATGTCCAAGTTTTCCATTTCCATTTCCATTATGACTAAGGGCATACTGGAAAATGGAAATGAAACAAAACATTTTCTGTGTGAAATCTGACCAATCAGCTGCCGAGAATTGGGTGGAACAGAAAATGTTTTTGTCACATAAAAAACATGACTGCTGCAGTTTCATTTCCATTTTCCATTTTCCAATATGCCCTTAGTCATACTGGAAAATGGAAATGGAAAACTTGGACATAGAATATTTTTTTGCATTTCCATTTCCATTTTCCACTATGACTAAGGGCGCCCTTATAGTGAAATGATTGGGAACCGCTGTTTGTGGTTGCTAGGAAGAATTATCAATGTCGTAGAGTGCGACTGGTGATTATTTTCTGGTTTGCGGCCTGGGCCACGGTACGTCAGAGGTCAAGGTTTATTGAGAACCAAAACATCATTCAAACATTTCCTCCACGCCGATGATTACAACTATGTGTGAATCGCCTACACATCAATGAAACATCACTCCTGCCAGCGCCGCCAAGCAATTGACCTGCGTGATTTTGTGCGACACGAACTCATCGTCGGTGTAGTCGAACACATCGGCGTTGGCCAGTTGACTGCGCGCACACACCGTGAACAAGCGACGCAGCAGTTGCAGTACGTCGAGTACCTGGGCGTGCACAATCAGGTGAATTGAGTAGCTTTAGTAACATTTTGCGATCATCACAATCAAATTTGGTGATCCGGTTGATAATTGACTGAGTGACGTATAACTGAGTGACTATTGCACATTTTGCATCTGGCCTGCATATTCCAGAACCAGTCAAAAGCTGAACTATGAAAATTGAAACATTATTTTGAGAGTGAAGCTCTTCGATCCGGTTTAATGACCGAGTTTTATACGCCGTTGCTACGTGTCCCACTCTCCACCAACCACATACAAAGCGGCTTGTTGATACGTGGGCAACTCAGATAGTTAACGAAAGTCGTCAACTCACGCCGAATGCCATGTAATATATCTCGCGCTCACTCATCGTTGCTTTGAGTCGACCGTTTGAGTTAACCACATACCAATAAGCCCGCACACACCTGATTCAAGTACAGATTCTTCTGCGTCGTGTCACTGCTGCTGCGTTGCACCATTGCTTGCGGCATTGACTGGTCCTGGTCTGAGCCCGTATCATTTCGTGACCGTTTTCGTTCCGAGTAACTGATCACGTACGTCGGTTCCCAAATGCGACGCGATCGCTCCAAACGACTGCCCATCGGTTGGCATTTGTCCATTAGTTCCTGTCATCGAAACCAACGTGTAATGTGTTCGAAAGTTCTATTTTTCCTCTAAATAATCGACGACCCTTGTCACCGGCGCTGGCAACACTGCCCGTTTCCAAGCTTTTTTGTTGCCTGATGCACAAAGCGCGTCCGTCAAGGGACGTTGCGCGCGACCCACTACCTAGCAATCACGCAACGTGCTTGTTCAAACAGAATTGATTCAGCAAAGAATCTTTAGCATTGTAGCAACCAAACCAGTGGTAACCAACGAGAAATAATGAACAAGTCTAAATAACGAACAAATCTATTGTGTCCCCTTTATGGTCACGTGTTCGGCACCGGTCATTTTCGGTTACCACAAAAATATTCAGTACCTAAATGCAAATACATAAGCCGACGCACCTGCACATACGAGAACACGCTACGACTGTCATCGGTCAATTCGAGTTCGACGTTGGCGCAATTCGGCAGATTCGGTCCCTTGATGCTCAACACCAGGTTGTCGGCCGTGCTGGTTACTGATTGACTGCTGCCGCTTTTGGCGCCACTGCTGCTGCTTGCATCTGTGTGAATGCAACAACGTTGCACAATCGTCCTACAACTGTCGCACGCTTTCATTGTCCAAAATACGGTTTGGCATTACGGGCCCCGAGTCGACAAAAGTGGGACACTTTTGAGTCATGGTTTTCAGCACGATAATAAACATAGTAGTCCCGTAATTTCAAGGAAACCAACCTGCCGTAGAGTCGGAGTCGGAAGCGGTTGGTGCCGGTATGGTGATGTTCTTAGTTTGGTTGACGTTCGCGTGCGACCTGCAGTCAATAAGCAGTGGGACGTGGCGCGTCACGTTATTAGGCGGTAAATCAGCAACAAAACAAAAATAAATACAGTGCACCACACCCTGCTTGCAAACATTCATGAATACAAGGAATGCTGTGACGCATTTGAGAATTGAAAACAGCATATTGGAACTTGACGATTTCATGGTCCAGGTCTCATTTCCGAAATTGGCATATATGATATTTTGCTGATTAACAGACGGCCACCCAACCGCAAGACGTTCCAACGACCGATTAAAGACTTGCGGTTACGTATGCATAGGGAGGATTGTTCCAACCGGGTCTCGGGTCGAACGCAGGTATGAGCGATGTGAACTGTCGTTTCAGCACATGATCGTCGTCCCACAATCGCAGTGCGGCGCGACGCGATGCGTTACCGCCTGCCAACAGGGCACAACATTCGTGTTTAGTGTGATGAAACATTACAAAAATACT
>JASAMV010007459.1:0-18295 GCA_030248065.1 Rhynchonema sp. JSB1_4
GGGGTTCTATTTTTGATTTCGAGCCATTTAGGGGGGGTTCAATTAATGGGGGGGGCGTCAATTAATGGGGGGTTCAATTAATGAGGGGGGCGTCAATTAATGGGGGGATCAATTAATGGGGGGTTCTATTTCCGACAATACGGTAATATTGCTAAACCAACCGTCTCAGCCACGCCAACCGAGTCTGCCGCACTGTCGTCTCTCGTATGCTTGTTCGCCTTTATTTTTCCTCCAATTGCCCTATCAGTGCCCCGTTTTTTATTGCGACGCCTCGCACCGGATGTCGCCAAACCGCTTCCTCTCTTCTTCGTAGGCATCGCCGTGATTAGATTTGGATGTTGGAATTGGCTTTTTCACGTCCTTTTGGATGTTGGATTTGGCTTTTTTTTGGAAATTTTCACGTCTAGAACGCGATCTGAGAATACAATCTGAAAAATAGGTCGCAATCGGGCCGGCCTGAGCTTGGGCCGGGCAGCGACGAGTCGCTATTTTGAGCTTGCTCGGGCCGTGCCGGAGATTTGGGGACTCGGGCCGGGCCGGCCCAATTGCGACCTGAAAGCAATGATTTTTCTACCAAAAAATAGGTTCAGAAAAATCTCAAAAATTATGACAAGAATCGGGTAAAAATCTGACCTAAAAAAATCGGGCCGGGCCGAGCTTTGGCCACCGGAGATTTGGGGGCCGGGCCGGGTCGGCCAAACCCGGCCCGATTGCGACCTCTGGTAGGTGTCTGTGTGACAACTTTTTCATTGAAAGCTATGATGTTTCGCTTTTCGGCCCTTGAAAATTGACTGACCGGGCCGGGCCGGGATCTCAGTCTTAGGCTTCGTTTAGGCTTTTAGCGTAGGCTTTTAAGTGCTTCGTAGGCTTCAACGAGGCTTAAACTTACAATCAACTCGCTGCTGTTTCTCCCAAGAAACAAGGCCAACAAAAGAAAAAGAAACCACGTGTAAAGAAACACACACGCGCGCGCGCCAACAACAGCCAATCAGCAGCCGACACCGCCCCCTTTGCGCGGGAAATGTCGGCCATTTTCTCACGCAACTTTGTGGCGAGTTTTCTCGCGATAGAAGCGATGTTTCAAAAATCTGGCTCTACCTAATGATGTACCACAACGAACCGAGTCGATTGATATATAACTTGCCTTACTTCGTTAAGTTTCCTAGGAGGAGATAACTAAAAACTAAAGTGACCAGAAATTTGGATACGCGGACATCACGATTTCTCGGGTGTCTGGAAAACCACTTTCTGCTGCACCGATCGGGCTGATTTTTTCAGCGTTTTGTGTCGGCGGGTATACGACATTATCGCAATAATAAAATTGGCAAAAGCCCAACACACGCGCCCACGCCAGCACCCCCGATTTTAACACTACAGGTATAGCAAAATTTCCGATAATCTGACCTGCTGATGTTTCATTCTGAGTTGCGAATTTTTTTTTCCCACACAAACACTATTGAATACGTAAGCTATCTTGTGAATATGTCGCCAATAAGCTAATGCCACGATGTCTTCTTTGTTTTGCTGTTGCCTAATTCCGGTGCTATACTCACGTATAGACCCTGATAAAATCGGATTGAATCGCAAGCCTGGGAGAGACAGAGACAGATGTGACCTGGAGCGAGACAATGACCACAACGTTAACAATAACATAGTGCCATCTGACATGCCATGCCACAATGGTCAGGTCAATGCAAAGCGGTAAGTAACGGCGAATAAACACCCACAAGACAAACAAGCAAACTTGGGCCAATAGCTGTTCTCCAATAGTTTATGCCACATTTCCGCTGTCAACCTATCAGGTCATAAAATATGATTGGAATTGAAAAATAACAAGCTATTCGCTGAAATAAAACGATTTTCAACAAAGAAAACTCAACAAATGAACTTCTCCCGTGAACAACAGAACATTGTGCCACGGATAATGGATGCAAAGTTCTGAGCATGAAGTGATCGCTGCAGCATGCAGTGGTGGAATTTTAGTGGAATGGCGAGCCTCTACAACAAGACTAGCCATTATTTCACGTCGTAATTCGTAACTCCTAGTCACATGGACACTGTGCGTTCATAATTACGCAAAAGGATGAAAGTGGGTTCTTCAAATGCCGTGATAAGCATTACTTGGAACGCAAAATGTCCGATCAGATATTATGACCATGAACAACTCAACTTCAATAATGATATCACCTCATTTCACTTGCAAACCATGCTGAAAAGTCCTTGCTGAATCAGGCTATTTCTTCTTCGATGTGAGTCCGGCGCCGGCATTGAACTTGAACAATATGATGTCACCATCATCCACAATGTATTGTCGACCTTGTTGTCGGTACTTGCCCGCTGCTCGAACGGCCGCTTCCGTACCTGCAAGAATAAAACCTAATTGGTATCCAAACAACACCTGAGGGTATCTCCATAAGCAGCTTGGCTCCAAAAAACGGATGACGGAAAATCAAACTAATGCAAGATATCGAGTTCCTGGGGCCCAGTAACCCCACATAGCGACTTTCAATGCAATTTTAAATTGTTGTCCATTTTTTTCCAGAAACTTCAGCTGGCCATTTTGACCACGGAACCGGATCTTCTTGGCGTTTTTTTGGCCCACAAACGTTGCACCAATCGATTCAGCACCCCAGAAAACCTAGCGCCATATCCGCTTATTTTGAGAAAAATATTTTTTTCACCCATTTCGACCCAAAAAATGCCATTTTTTTCGGCGATGCTGCTCTGACGCGATACAACTCCACGGTGCCTGATCCCAAACCAACCAGCTTCGTGCAGATCGTCATATTTCATAACTTCGGCCATAATAAATCCCTTCTCGAAATCAGTGTGAATTCTGCCGGCCGCCTGTGGCGCTTTGGTGCCTTTCTGAACATGAACACATGAATTCGATTCGAGCAGACAGTGTTCGGATCGAAACTGTTGATGTAACTCTCATGCGCATTTTCGACTGGAGTACTGGAAAAGAGTATCAAAAAAAGATTTTCAACGAAAACTAAAGCGCGGCATTTTACGTCAATATACGATGGCATGAATTCTTCAAACCCCATGGGACCAAATTTTGCTGTCGTTGGACTTGGAAGTGTTGCACACAGCCGAGTTTAGTTATTTGGCTGTTGTTAAAACCAACAAACCAGAAATTTTTTGCCCAAATGATGACGAACATGAAACGACGCAGCAACTTTGTCAGGTGCATTTGAAAACATCGACGTGACGCACGTGGACGGTGAAGTGAACCCAGTTAGGGACTTGGAGACCATATTTGACGAACTCAGACTCAAGGACATGCAGTATCTCGCATCGCCCTTGGATAAAATGGGACGAGTTCTGGCCAGAGGCGCCGATAAATCGCAGAAATTTGATTTCGTGAGTTTGTTGGCGAAGGGTTTTTTTAGAAAACGCTTGTTTCTGGAGCACAGCAGCAACACGTGTTCTAAACGTGGCTCTCTCTAGTTTTCTTCGTATCGCCTCACTTGTGCTGGACAAATAATCTACTTTGTTGCAGGAAACATTAACAAAAGTGAACCAGCTTCTGGAACAGAAACGTCACGTGCGATTTGAGACATGGAATGAAAAAGAAGTGAGGTTTTTTTATTTTTCTAAATTTTGTAGCTTTATTTTATCGTTTTTCACGCGTGATTGACATTCTAACGCAAAGAGCGATGGGGTGCCGATAAATAACCGTTAAGCTGGACGAAATTAGTGACTCCACTAGTAAATTTCTTAATATCCTTAAGCAATGCAAGAATCGCGCGTGACCAAGGCGGATCACGATCACATCCGATCCTATCACGAAGTTTGATGTCGCTCATAATCTTTTCAATTTCAGATCGAAGTTCTCAACAAGCACCTGCTGCTCACATCCAAACCGATGGTCTATCTTGTCAATCTGTCAGAGTCAGACTATATAAAGAAAAAGAATAAATGGTTGGTCAGGCTTTTGTGTACCTTTCCTGTTTTCTGGAAATGACACATTTTTTCCAACATTTTCAGGCTTGCCAAGATCAAAGCCTGGATCGATGAGAATGATCCCGGAGCGGTGTTGATTCCATTCAGCGGCGAATTGGAACTCAAGCTTGTCGACATGCCTGACGATGAAAAAGCGGCCTTCTTGAAAGAGAAGGGCACAACATCGTGAGCTTCATGTCGATTTTTCCCTTTCGTCCGACAATTCTAAAAATCTCATTGTGATTCGCAGAGCGCTCGAGAAGATCATCAAGGTCGGATACAAGGCGCTGCAGCTGCAATATTTCTTCACGGTCGGCAAAGATGAGGTGAAAGCGTGGACTGTTCAGGTGAAAATATGTCGCATTCGGTTTCGTCTATAGTTGCGAAAAAAACTGTTCCTTATGTCTCGTGGCAAAAAAACCCAAAAAACCCCAAAAAGTTTCCGGAGGATAAATTTCCAGCACAGGGTATCAAATAATAGGTACAGGTCACTTTTGATCTAAAAAACTGCTGTGACGCACAGTGCAAAGAAACAATGTGCTTTTGAAGACATAGAAGCTGCTCCAAGTGGCTTTTTACCTCCAGATAGCAAGCACTGTGTCTATTCGTTTGTTTATGTTCAGAAAGGCACCAAAGCGCCACAGGCGGCCGGCAGAATTCACACTGATTTCGAGAAGGGATTTATTATGGCCGAAGTCATGAAATACGACGATCTGCACGAAGCTGGTTGGTTTGGGTTCGACACCGTGGGAATGTATCGGGTCAGAGCAGCATCGACGAAAAAAATCACGTTTTTTGGGTCAAAATGGGTGAAAAAATTGTTCTCAAAAAAGCGGATGTGGCGCTAGGTTTTCTGGACTGCTGAATCGATTGGTGCAACTTTTATGGGCCAAAAAACACCAAGAAGTTCCGTTCCGTAATCCAAACAGCGAGCTGAAGTTGCTGAAAAAATGGACAAAAATTTACAATTGCACTGAAAGTCGCTATGTGGCGTTACTGAACCCCAGGAATTCGATTTCTTACATTAGTTTCGTTTTTCGTCATCCATTTTTTGGAGCCAAGCTGCTATTGAAGATACACTCAAGTGTTGTTTCGATACCAATAAGGTTTTATTCTTGCAGGTACGGAAGCGGCCGTTCGAGCAGCGGGCAAGTACCGACAACAAGGTCGACAATACATTGTGGATGATGGTGACATCATATTGTTCAAGTTCAATGCCGGCGCCGGACTCACATCGAAGAAGAAATAGCCTGATTCAGCAAGGACTGTTCAGCTTGGTTTGCAAGTGAAATGAGGTGATATCATTATTGAAGTTGAGTTGTTCATGGTCATAATATCTGATCGGACATTTTGCGTTCCAAGTATAATGCTTATCACGTCATTTGAAGAACCCACTTTTGCGTAATTATGAACGAACAGTGTCCATGTGACTAGAAGTTGCGACGTGAAATAATGGCTAGTCTTGTTGTAGAGGCTCGCCATTCCACTAAAATTATCCAAATTCCACCACTGCATGCTGCAGCGATCACTTCATGCTCAGAACTTTGCATCCATTATCCGTGGCACAATGTTCTGTTGTTCACGGGAGAAGTTCATTTGTTGAGTTTTCTTTGTTGAAAATCGTTTTATTTCAGCGAATAGCTTGTTATTTTTCAATTCCAATCATATTTTATGGCCTGATAGGTTGACAGCGGAAATGAGGCATAAACTATTGGAGAACAGCTATTGGCCCAAGTTTGCTTGTTTGTCTTGTGGGTGTTTATTCGCCGTTACTTACCGCTTTGCATTGACCTGACCATTGTGGCATGGAACGTCAGATGGCACTATGTTATTGTTAACGTTATGGTCATTGTCTCGCTCCAGGTCACATCTGTCTCTGTCTCTCCCAGGCTTGCGATTCAATCCGATTTTATTTTTCTTCTAACTTCCTTCACAATGGGTTGACAGCAAAATGATCTGGCGAGGCTGAGCCCGTCCGTGGTCGGTCGGTCAACGGTGGCCGTCGAAAATCCCGAAAAAAAAATCCCGAAAAAAAATCCCGAAACGAAGAATCCCGAAAAAAAAATCCCGAAAAGCAAAAATCCCGAAAAATAAAAAGGTGTAGAAATGGACCAAATTTTTTTGTCAGAAGTTGGCATTCATGTAGCTGGTGCTCAGGCTTGCATTCAGGGTTAGGCTTAGGCTTAGGCTGCCAGCCAGGAAGACCTGTTCATACGAAGAAAACATCAATAAAAATACACATGCTCAGGCTTTATTTCAGGCTTAGGCTTAGGCTTAGGCTGCCAGCCAGGAAGACCTGTCCACGTAAAGGAACTATCCACAAAAATACAACGCCCAGGCCTTCATTCAGAGTTAGGCTTAGGCTTAGGCTGCCAGCCAGGAAGACAAGACCGAACGAGAATTTCAATATGTTGAGCCCCAACTGATCCATTGCCCAAATTATGGACTCCAACTACATGAATACCCCTTTCTGCACCTTAAACTTTGTATTTTTCCTCAATTTCATTTTTCGGGATTTTTGCTTTTCGGGATTTTTTTTTCGGGATTTTTATTTTTCGGGATTTTTTTTTCGGGATTTTTTTTTCGGGATTTTTTTTTCGGGATTTTCGACCCCACCCCGGTCCGGGTACGTTTTGGGAAGTTGAGGTTGAGTCAGTGGTGTCGTTAGGGGGGTTACCGGCCCTGGTATGGGAAATCGGCCGGGGGTATGGGAATTTTTTTTGGAACAAGCACCCGTAAGAAATGACTTTTTTGACTCTGAGTAGGACCAAAATTGACCATTTTTCGCATAAAAATGCCAAAAATCGCTTGCTACCGCAAGAGAACTTGGGCACTTTTAGACCACTTTGGTACTTTTGGGGTCATTTTTTCCAAAAACCCTCCTCGGGTATGGGAATTTTTGAGAAACCCCCCTGGTATGGGAAATTTTTGGAGGCATCTATGGGAAAGTTCCCGAAAGTTGGGCTGGGTATGGGAAAATTTCGATTTCTCAACGACACCACTGGGTTGAGTTGTTCACTTATTTGTACGTTGGTAAAATATATTGTTTCTGGATGGTCGCAAATGACGTTTGGAACAAAATTTGCCAACGCCGCTTGCGGCCGCAGGTTTCCACATGAATGTCTATTCCTGCATTCATTTCAAGTTCGTGCTTTGTTTTGTTGCCGACGGTTGTCGTAATGCGTTGGATAAAGCATTGAAGTTTGGTTATGGAAGTCACTACGCGTTTGAGGTGCGCTGATTTGCCTACGCCATTGCACGTTGGCATCCCGCGGTCGCGGTGGTGTCAAACGATGACTATACTTCAATAATGTTCTAGCTTTGCTCCTCGACTTCAGCTCGTTCTTTAAAATGTCACGAAATCAGCCCAGTGATGGCAACAACTCAGCCAAACCCGCTGCTGTCCTCGAACAGCGTGATGGCAGTCTGAATACGTCAACTTTTGGCATGAGCACGACGAAAATTTCGCAGGTTAACCACTTTCTTTCACAGGATCAGCCGTGCCGCATGGATTCCCATACTGTATAATTCAAAGGCAGAGAGAGTCGTGTGGTGCTTTTGCCTTCAGCCATCAGCCCATTCCGAGTGCCCGATCCCGCCCCAAATGTGGTCTCTGTTCGGCAAGTACATCTTCCCCCATCTTCACACATCACGTGACAAACACAGTGCATCACTCGTGTGTCACGCGTGGAATCAACAAATGCACACCAGTGATGCTTGGACACACATCAACAAGATCGAAATCGCGCACTGTTCGCAGAAAAAATGGCTGACAGCGTTGGCCAAGACGCTGGGTCAAGCGAGCAAGGAGGAGATGTACGAGCGATCGTTGAGGGTAAGTCGACTGGTGAAATCCATTTCAGCTCAAAACGCTAAGCTGTTTCTTTCGTTTCTCGTAGAGTTGTTGTAATGGGAAGCGTTTGCCTCATGTGCATCCCGTTCGTTTCAGCCGGTGCCAGTGATCAACGTTTCACTCGACGGTCGCACGATGCAGCTGATTTTTGACAACGAACATGCGTGCGAACAAATGAACGCTGTGTGTCGTGTAGTCAGGCATTGTGTCCATGTGACGCACATTGACATATATGATGAGTGGAGGATGGAGAGTGTTGATGCTGATTTGCGCCTGCTGATTGACGCAATGTCAGAAACGAATCTCGACCGACTGACGTTGTTGGAAATCAATTCGTGTGAGTTGTTATCGGTTTGTTTTGTCTGTATACCTTCGCACAAGTTGAAAGTCGCATGTCAGCACGAAGTTAAAAGTCGATCATCCATGATAGGTGATGTGGGGCGCTGGTCAGGTTACTGTAATGTTACGCTATAATGTAACAGCAGTGAGTTTTGCCCGTTTCGACCTGTTTTTACCGACGGGCGAGGTGCCAGACATCGTCCGTGCGAACACCTCTGGACACCTGACCTCCAAAAAGGACCTCGCGCAGGAAACATGGTCGTTGTCTGTCTGAAGATCTAACCTTTCCAGCTTCCACTCGCATAGTCAATATTATTGCACCGTTGCTGCGATCAACCGCTGACGTTGTTCCGATCGAGCTCCGGCTCGGAGACCCCGCGTGTTTGGCACAGGATTGGTTGCCGTTTGCACACAGATTTGGCAAAGTTAGTTTCGCTGGTTGTCAGAAACCTAATCACCGTAGCAAAAGTCTTATTCTATCAAAACTGTGGAAATCCGTCGACTTCATGATCGAATCGAACCTGTCTTGGTGACATGACCTTTTTGTACCCAGGATATTTCAGGACCTGGCGATGTCACTGAGTTCGACTCTTGCGCTGGTCGAAATTTGTGACACAGTTCAACGGTCACGTGACCAAATTCAGATCCGACCCGATCATTCGGTTTGATATCGGCCACAATTTACATTATGACTGCAATACAGGTGGACATGGTCACGGGTGAAAACTACGATCTGACGGTGTTGGTGCGCAATCCGCCTCAGCATCTGCATACGCTCAGGATTGACGGTCATGCCAAGATTGTGACCGATGTGTTGAATGCATTGGCACACGGACAGTTGCGCAAATTGACATTGTCAATCAACAACTATGCGAAGGATGCGAAATTGAGTGAATTTCTTTTGACTATCGACGCAGACGTGTTCAGCGAATTGAAGGCGAGCGTTTGGTTTGCAGTTTAATTGGGATTCAATTTTGCATGTGCCTGTCGGTCCCACTGTGTGTCTGTATATGCAGGCAGCTGATATTTTTTTGCGCGCAATGAGATCTGTCGGCTGGTCATGGGTGTGATTGTGGTCGGATGACACCTCACTGACGATGACCTGGTGCACCGAATGGGCCGCGGAACGTAGGCCGAAGCTGGTAACCGAAACCATGCGTCTTGGGCCGCTCATTTCACCTGGCTGTAATTTTGGCAATTTCAGAGTTTCGTGTACAATTCATCTGTTCTTCAGAGCATTCCATTGCTGTCTTGGGTTGATGGCAGCAACGAACCACACGACCTGACATCGCTGCGATCTCTAATCGACGATTTCGCGCGTTATCCCAAACTGATCGAAGTGTTTGTGAGCCATGGCCGACAGCAACGTCCTGCCGTGCGCGTATCGCTAGCAGATCTCGCGTCGTTGTGCAATCACGTGCTCACGTTGGCGATCGATCGCGGCACATTCGAATTCACAATCGAAAGTCAATGTGTGCGCTTGCCTGATGATCAAGGTGGTGCCAAGTTGAGTGATGTTCCACTGACTGACATCGAAGCAGCGATGCACGCACACTTCGGTGATCAGGCGCACTGTTGGCGGGATGAGAATGACAGGGTGTTCGTGCAGGCACGTGGTCGAGAAATAGAGATTGCGTTCGGATTCTCTATTCGAATAGTTTGATGACAACGATTTTGATGTGATATCTCGACTTGATTGACATTACGTTGCCTTTCGCACTTGTGCTGATCTGTGATTATTTATCGCCTATTACTCGTGCCATAACAGCAGCTTTATTTTAGACGAATACAGTCCGCCATTATAATGAAATTTCTATATGATGAACGATTTTCTTGTCCCCAATCTACCGTTAACCTCTTAGCGTTTATTGTTTGTCTTGAGATTGATTGCTGGTAATCTTTCCTGTATTCTGTTGTGCGGTGCACTTGTTTAATGCATAAATATGATTGTTTTGAACAATGGTCTTCTCATATCAGAATTTTTTGAACACACCAGAACGTTTTGATGTCACACCTATGACCGCACCAGAGCCGTACTTTCAATGTGCGAGGCACGCAGCAATGTTGCATTTCATAGCGCAGGACAAAAATAGCTTCACCAGGCTAAGGTTCACATGTGAGAAACTGGGATAAAAACAGTTCAATTCTTGTTAAAAATCGAGAACCGGAGTTTTTTTTGAGACGGGGGAAATTCGAATATTGACATTAGTTTTCTGAATCCGTCAGTTTGGGTTCAGGAAATGGGGGGACCCAAATTAACAAGGCCTGAATAAAAAATTAGATTCCCCGTCTGTTGTTGCGTCCATTTGATCTTCAGAGCGGCTGGCTGATGTTTCAACGCGGTGACTGGGTACGATCGAGTATTGCCGTTGAATCGTCTGGAATGAGCACATGCATGTGGTTTGCGAGTACTGTACTGGAACAGAATCCCTGATTTTCAAGCAAATTCACGTCTGACTTGTTATCATGCCCATCAAGTGTTGGAGATAAGCGATGATAAAAGAGCGTATGCATCTGGTGGTGGAGGGGCCCGGTGTTGGACGCACTGATGTTCCATCTTGTTATCATGCCCATCGATAATGGGAGTTTAGATTAGAGTACATTGAGGGCAGCCGTAAACGTGGCAAAGGTGGTAAACGTATACATATGTGTGCTCGGGATTAAAACATAATTTGCAACAAACACAGCCATTATAAACGTTTGCACGATTGCACGTGTCACTTTCAACGAACCAATATTGACTTTTATTTTCGTTCAAAATGAAGTGAAGTTTGAGAACGCCGTTTGTGCGAACATTTTTGAATTATGGAAAGTGTCGCATTCATAGTGAGCCCGCATTGTTTTGTCTTTGTGAGTCCGCCCCAAAGCACAAGCAGCGTTGCTGATTGGCTGCTGTGCACATATCGACCGCCCCTGTCCCCGCGTATTACATGCGTATGGGCAATCCATCGGCTCATGACACTTTTTGGGGCTCTATAGACTCGGGGCCACCCCCCAGAAACTACCGTAATCCATGTGCTACCTTACCCAAACTTTTGTCACGTGATATACAGACCCATATGAACTTGTAATATTAGTTTTGGTCGTGTCGGTCAACGGAATCGGTCACGGCCGATCGCCATCGGTGGTATCGAGGTCAAATTTCAAAGTTGTCCGAATGTTATATGTAGCACCTCTATCATGTTCAGAATTTTTCGCTGATTCCAAAAATGTTAAGCTTATTTCAATCTGATCACGGAAGAAAAGGCTATTGGCAATCTCACGTGCATTCTGTGCTTGTTTCAGGGAACTTTCGTCTGAGGAATGATACCCAGTCGCTGCAGGTACTGTGCGGCTTCAAGTTCAGTCATGCTGCAGATTTGATCCATAAACATGCGTTGGGGTTGTTGGGCCTGAGCCATAATGCGGCTTAATCGGCACGGAAGAGAGCAATTAGATGATGCGCAATTAGACCACTTGCTGAGAGCAAATACAATGGGGGTTGCGCGCGCAGGTATACCGCCTTTTATGCCCCCATGTGTGCCGCGGGTGCAATGTGCGCACAACACCATGTAACCAACATGCAACACCCAGTGCATGTTGGTTACATGGTGCAGTGCACATGCTGCCTCAAGGTCACTTGCCCCTATGCGCGCTGATTGGCTGCACTGTTGGCTAAAATCCAGCGAGCGTGCAACTGAGATTAAAAATAGACTGATACTCTTTCATGCGACGTCGGAATGAAATAAGCTTAACATTTTTGGAATCAGCGAAAAATTCTGAACATGATAGAGGTGCTACATATAACATTCGGACAACTTTGAAATTTGACCTCGATGCCACCGATGGCGCTCGGCCGTGACCGATTCCATTGACCGACACGACCAAAACTAATATTACAAGTTCATATGGGTCTGTATATCACGTGACAAAAGTTTGGGTACGGTAGTACATGGATTACGGTAGTTTCTGGGGGTGGCCCCGAGTCTATAGAGCCCCCACTTTTTATACGCACAGCGCATGCAGCAGCACACGCCATTTTCTAAACAAGACGTACACTTTGGGCGAATGTCATACCTTGATTACCGCTTTTTAATTTATCCGGTTTTCATTAGCTGCTTGCCATAACACTTTTCTGCACTACTGCAAAATTTGGGGATGTTTCAACAGATAACTGCAGAGAATAGATGCATTCATTGACGGCAGTAATGTAGCATGTAGCCTGTGTGCGCGAGTGCCATGAGCTGGCGGATTGCCTATACATTTGTGTTCAGTGCATCTGGTCTTGTGTGTGCTCTTGCTGTGCAGACATACGCGTACACTCCGCCTGTTCTGCGCTGTTTATGCATTCATTTAACTCGGCATCGGAGTAGCGAAACGAACTATTTTGGTTGAATCTTCTTGTTCGTCTGGGCTAAGTTTTCTAATATGCAGCCGCCTGCAGTTATTTTAGTTCCAGCGCAACGCGTTTTCGCCAGCCAAGAAGCGGGATTCGACGTTAAGTCACACACATCCTGAAACGGCTAATCCCGAAATGAATGAGTGCCCGAGTAGGCAATCCCGCCTTGCCCGCGAACAGAACAGAGTGCGCTCTGGTTTTTTCATGCACGTTGTTGTTGTACATTGGACGTGTTTGGAAAGATTTTACTGCGTTTTGCAGTTCTGGTACCTGGTCTGGTGTGGTGCAACCGAGATAAATGTTTGCTTCTGCCTGTCCTTCAATAATTCAGCACAAAAATTTGCAGTTTTTTCGACGCCCACTTAAATATACTGTTCGAAAAAAGGGCGGGGTTTTTTGGGCGGTCCGGTCAGTCCTTGGAGCCTCCGTCTCCGTCTATTAAGCAAACTTTTTTCCATTGGCGCAATAAAGCGACTGTATCAGTCCAATTTCAGCTCTAAATTTTTCAATCGGATATGTGCACGCTGGCCCTGCTGTGTGAAACATGAGTAAACGGAAACCCACTGACGGCAAGTTGAAAGTTTCTTGTCGTGCATTGAATCTTGGCACTTCTGTTTGCCAAACGAAAGAACACAAAGTATCCATTAAGCACAATGACTTCAGACTCCACAGCAGCACTGTCGATGTTGGCCTCGACATGTGCACAAGAGATGCAGCAGTCGAGTGAAACATCAACATCCAACAGTGGTGCGGCGAGTGGTCGTCGATCGAACAGAAAGGCCACCAAACAAGGACAACAACAACAATCAGCAGCCGACCAACCCCAAACCCTGACCATACCTGTGTCGATTGCTGGTTCGGATAATCCGCCAACCACCCTTGATATATCAGGGGGATCCGGGTCCGCTTCGACCGCTTTTGTCGTCGACGCGTCGCGTCTGAGCAATTTTGCCGTCAATGGACAACAGGCGCTCTTCATACCGTTGTCGAATGACGCTGGTGGAGCTGTGAATTTGGATGGTTGTTCGCTATTATTTCTTGTGTAACATTACGTTACCTATATCTCAGACATGTGACTTCTATTTTCGCCAATTATATTGCAGTGTTATCATCAAGCGGCGGTGGTATTCAAGTGCTCAACTCTGGACACATAACTGTGAGTGCGTGTGGCACCTCCGCAGCCACGACAACCACTTCGATGCAGACTGGTGCTGGTGCGCTCGGACAACAGGTGGTCACCGTACAATTGCCCGTCGTCGATCAGCAAACCGGAGTGACCACCTTGCAGACGCTGCAGGTTGGCGTTGTGGCAGTTTTGCGATGGCGCGCAGGATTCTTGCGTTTCCCCTTTTCCTGCTTCAATACGATTCGCTTGAGTGAGACGTCTGCGTGCCAAAGCTGGCTCAATATTCAGGTACTGATGTGCCTAGATTGAATTGTCTGAACCGCCGCTATTGCTAAGTTTATAGGCCTACAAACCTCCAAAATTGTGCGACCGCGTTTTGATAGTTTTCATGGCCACAAACTTTCCAGTACATTGTTCTTTGGCTGTGCTGGCGATGAGTATGACCTGATGCACCGCACAGCCAGTGACACTGTCCCACCAAACTGATGACTCACATTGCAGCTTCAAGTGCCAGCTATTCAAACCAGCAGCAGTTCGACATCGGTGGCAACGCCACAATTGGTGCAACTGTCCAGCCCGACGAGCGTCAGTCAGCCAACAATGCAGATTGTTGACACATCAAGCACGAAAACTACGACTTCGAACAGCACGACAAAGGCTCATCAACAAGTACAAGTCCAGACCATGTCTCCAATGTCACCGGTATTTTTTGTTTTATATTTTAGTGCTTGGTATTTTTTGTAAAATATTTTGCACTATGTTTATTTAGGCGATGCCAATTGTGCTGACAACGCCAACCAAGCAGCCGGGCGGGCAAATGCAAACGCAGATGCAGTTTTTCGTGCCGCTTCAGGTCGGTTTTGGTTCTCGATAATTGATTATCAAATCAGCTGTACCTTGTTGATGTCACATGGACGCAGCGTTCAACTAATAGGTGAAAATTGCTGCAGAACCCCTAGTTTTTGAGTAAAATTGAAATGTGAGATTCGACTTGCGCACCAAAAATATCAAAATTTATCTTTCGATCGATTTGCAGTCATCAGCGATGCAACCGTTGATGATGGTGGGCAGTCCAACCACGCCAACATCCACGAGTGGCGTGCAATATCTCACGTTGCAACATCCGAATCAAATGCAACAAACGCACCAGCAAATGTTCATCATTGGAAGTCCCACGTCGACCGCGCCTGATCAGGTACTGTATGTAATGTGCTCCATTTTTTCAGACGAATTTAGTGTTTTGCCTCGCATGGGCAGCATGGAGCAGAATAGATGCAATGTACATATAGGACCCTCTTTATTGGGTGTGCGGTGTAAATTTATTTATTATCGTTATTTTGGCTCCCAAATTGCAACCCTTAAAAAGTGCGTATTCGCCCAGGTTTCACCAGATCATGTCATGTCCCTACCCTGTGGACCTCAGTTTGTTCTGAAATACATGCCTACCTAGGTATGGACCTCAGTTTGTTCTGAAATACATGCCTACCTAGGTATGTAGGTAAGGTGATGTTTTTCCTCTTTATATTTCTCATTTCGTTTCAGCCGCAGATTATCGTGTCGCAAGCGGGCGGACCAGCACAACAACAACAACAAACATCATCGACCATCAGCATGCTTCCATCAGGTCAATGTGTGCTGTTGCAACAACAGTCGCCCACTGGCGTGTACAACGTGCAACAACAGGGCAGGGAACAAGCGCAGACGTTCATTCCTGTTGGTTGTTTTTCTTCACGTGCTTTTGTTACTGGAGCGCAGCAGCACAGCCATTTTGGCATAAATTAGGATATTGTCACAATCATGGTCGGATCACTCGTGATCGTGATCGGATCTGTCTTGACGATGTTTGTTCATTGACCCACATACTTCTGATTTTGAGAACTTCAACGTTGTGTCCAGACAACTTTATTCTGGCCGAAATTATAACTCTCAACGAGACATGAATATTCAGCCACATTCATTCCAAATATGTGAAAACTCTCAGCAACAGATCCAATCCAACGTTTAACTATACGATTTAGCTTTGTGGGCACAAGGCTAAATCGTATATCGTTATTGATCTATCATCTTTTGTGCAAAGCACGTCCACAAGACAGCACCCAGTGCACTTTGCAATCCGACGTATGTATCACTAAGCCCGACCACCTCGATTAATATGTTATGTGAGCACGACAGCCGACAGTTGTGGAGGAACCACACAAGGTGGACAGCGTTTCAGCCGAAAATTTCCTTGAACCCCGATGTTCCCCTTTACAATTTGGTCCAGGTGCAAATGCCGACCCCTCCGCGTCGTCCAACCCGGTCGACTACTCGATCAACGGTCAAATCGGGCAAGCCACAGACATCCACAGTCGAGTCATTGAGATTGGTCGAGAACACAACACGCCCATCGGCTGCGGTTGGCTCTAGTAGCAGTTCGACTGAGCTACAGGGTGGCAGCAAATTGATCAAAGTCGGTGAGTGACGAAATGAAGGGCGAGACTTGCACACGGACATTGTTGGCTTCAAGATTATACCAAGTGACGCATTTTTGCGTTCGAATGTTGAATATGAAAGTTCTACCAGCAGTTTCAGATCACCAATCAACTTTTATGCTGGTCGAGTTTACACTTCTCAAAAAAATCATCATACAATACATAAATACATAAAATACATCATGTTGGGTAACCTTCCATGCCGATCCCTAATATTGTTTTCTTATTAAAAAAGTCACATGTGCCCGACTGCTTCGTAGCGAAATCCATGGTTCCAACTACTTTAAGAAGAGTACTCCAGTTAGTCTTGGCTTTGTTAAACATGACCAAAATTTGACAAACTGTGAATAGCACTTGGATTTCACTCCAACCTCCTTTTGTACATCAGGCGACACGTACATGCGTCAAGACGCCAACGACCCAACGAAATGGCATCTGATCCCGAGTGGTTCCGAATGCGAGGCAACGTCTGGCGGGGGCACGGTTGAGAGCACGGCCACAAGTGAGACACAACTTACCACACATGTGCCCAAGGCGGGACCACCACCCGGACAGATACTGTTCAGGGTGGGAGGAACTGGTGCGTTCTATGCATTTTGCACGGCTGATCAATTTTGTTTATGCTGAAATTCCGGTTTTTTTGTTCGGTCGGATTACCCAATGATCCGACATGACTCGATCATCTTTAGCTGCTACAGCAAATTCGTTGTGGAACTATGTGTTGCAACTGTCGCTTCCAGCGAGGGTTCACACGCTGCTCAACATTCGGTTATCGGTCTTTAACTATCCCAAATGTTCCAGGTCCCGGTGCACGCACTGTGACGGTGCTGTCGAAAACGAGTCTAAACGCGTTTGGCGGTTCCGTGCACGGAGGCACACCCACCGATCCCGGACCGTACAAGAAACGACAGGCCTGCAATTGTCCGAATTGCGTTGCTAATCAGACGAGGTGGAAGTTGTCACCATTTTCACACGTTTTAATTTTTTAACCTTTCCCCATTCACAGGACTCCTGAGACGCGTTTCAAAAATCACATTTGTCACATTGAGGGCTGCAATCGAACCTACGGCAAGACGTCGCATCTGAGGGCACATTTACGGTGGGTTGATAAAATTATCCACCTTCTTTTTTTCGAAAATATGTGATAGGGTTCTATGTATAATGTATGCGCCTTACAGCGGTCACATTGGACAAAAACCATTTGTGTGCGAGTGGCCTTCTTGTACAAAAGCATTCACGCGCTCCGACGAACTGCAACGACATTTGCGCACTCATACTGGTGAGTAGACATGGGCGCCAATGGACCTTCTTTTACCCTCGCTTTGGTCCCTCCAACAGAGGGACGAAACGTTTTCGTGAAAACGTCCGGTGGTAATTAGGATCGAAAAATTCGAATCAGGAACCTGTTTGGTGGTAAGACCCAATTAAGGTATTTTAAGGCCCTATTTGGGGTCATCTCACCGATTTTGCTCATAATTGGTGAAGGCGCTATGACCACATTAACCATATTAAGCCTTTAAATGGGTGTTAACGGTCTCATTAAAAAGGTGGTATGCCAAAACCAATTTGAAATTCTGATTCAGCGCCTAAGCAAACCCCCCCCCATCAATTTTGAGCAAAATCGGTGTGGTGACCCCAAATGGTGTATGACTGCTTTACACACCTTGGGTCATACGACCAAATAGACCCCATATTCGGATTTCCCATAGCCAAATTACCCCATGGTCCCAACTTTTACCAAACAGTTTTTCCACCCCAAATCTATGAGGGGGACCAAGGCGGGACGAAAAAGGCCTATGGCGCCCATGACTGCTGGTGGTTAATTTTTTAAAAATTTACGTTTTGAAACGAAAATTCGGCTTATTTGTGCTTTCAGGTGAGAAGAAATTTATTTGTCAGTATTGCGACAAGGGCTTTCTACGCAGCGACCATCTGCGTAAGCATGAGCTCACACACTCCGGCAAGGATCTACCAGAGTTAGTCAATTGTTGGTCATGGTTGTGTCGGTAAGATCCCGGTTGAGTACCGGTGGTTACAAAAGGAATTACCTATGCTACAAGTGCAAGTGCAATATAAATCGATCTGGGACGCAAAAATGGGTTCAACAATTCCTGCTGCATTTTTCACTGATCTTTTATCAACGAAATGCATATACAGTGTAGTTGTATGATGTGATTCAT
>JASAMV010007462.1:0-23347 GCA_030248065.1 Rhynchonema sp. JSB1_4
TGCAGGCGGCTCTGGCACGAGAGGCCGTTCGTCAACGCGAACAACAACAGAAACAACAAACATTCGAACAACCATCACAACAACAATTCTATCCCGATTCGCTGGTTGAGCCCGTCGCACAATTACGTATCAGTCCACCTAGTCACAATGGAGCACATGCGGAAAGGTATGATTTGATGATGTTTCATTTGGCCATCTTGTTTGTGTCACACTTGGTTGTTGCTGTTGGGGTGATTTTTTGGCTGTTTGCGATTTTACTTGGGATTTTTTTCATCTTGGGGTATATGATTTGCAATGGATAGTTATTGAAGCCATACAGGGTGATCTCGAAGAAGCACAACGTCTGGATTTTGTTTTGAAACGTACTTTGAGGCCACCCTGTGCTCATTGCCCACATCGCTATGTTGTTTGCGTGTGTGTTGCAGTGCACCGCACATCATGACCACGTCGGCACCAACGCTCAACGGCAACGGCATGCTGCATCAATCGAGTGTGTCACCGGCGTCGAGTTCGAGTCACTCCGGTGGCACGCGTGGTCCTCCGCCGGCAGTGCCGCCCAAAAAGACCAAACTGCCCAACCATCCGATGGCGAATGGTGGTGGTGCTGTGCAGTTCAGCAATGGCCCGCCGCAGATCATACCCGGTGGCAGTGCACCGTTGGCAACGGTCGACTCAGACTTGGACGTGCCGAGTGCGTTGATGCTGACGCAAAGTGACATTAATCCGCTGCATCTGCAACAACCACACTATGTGTTCGGCGAGGAAAGTGGTCGGACACAAGTGTTGGGCGGACAGGAGGTGTACACGAATGACCCCAGGCAGAAACGGCTGAATGAATTGAGACAACAGCAGCACAGCACCAGAATGCAATCGGTTGGTTCGGTGGTCGGCTGTGGATGGTTTTGGGTGTTGATTTACAGTTCCGAAGGCCTATTCGCTTCAATTTTCTAGTCGACACAAACGGCGTTTGAGAATTTGTGTGAGCTGCAGCAAGAGTATGCCACTCGCAAACGCCGCATACATCGTGTAAGCGTGTGCGTGCGGTCAGTGTGTAGCACATCGACCCGAACGAAACTTGTGTATAGTGTTACCTGACCCGACCGTTCTTATCAGCTTATCTTCTCGTTCCTATAGATTACCGATCTTATACCGTGAACAAATACCTGCCTACCTATAATTGATGTGAATTTCTTTGGCCCGTTTGATTTTTCTCAGTTGTGTGCACTTTTCGTTTCCTAGGAATGTGGGCTCCAGTAGCCAACTTGATCAATCCAACCATCAGTCCAAAGACATGTCCGTGATTTTTCAGGTTGATGGATCCCATCTGCCTTTCCGCGAGAAAATGAAATTGTTCGCGGCGCAGCTGGGCGAGAACACGCCGAAAGACAGGTTGAAGGCATCCAGCGCCCAGCGAGACATTGAAACATTCACTCAACAGCCTGCCACCTAGGCTCAGGCTCACTACATTTGTGCCAAAAGTGTGAATATGTATTGCTATGGTAGTTTGCCCTGCTTTTTCTTCTGTATGATCATTCTTCCTCGTAGGTACATCACATCAGTTTTGTGTCAGTTGGTATGCAATGTTGTGGCCGATAACAATTATTCTATTAGGTTGGTTGTCGGTGCTATGTAATTGTCATGTTTTAATTGTGTTCCTGTTTGTGTTGTCGATTCACAAATTTGAACGGCTTGATTTGATTTATCTGGGATTGAATATGTACAGTAGTCAGAGTATATGACATTTTCATTTGTCTTCAATTGCTCTCTCAGTACCTTGGTTGTAATTGCAATGTTGCAGTGCTGAACTTGTTTTGACAACAATTCCCTTGTGTTTTTCCTGGTTTCAATTCTGGTTGTTACATACGTAGTTTCCTTGAAATGATTCCTAAATTATATAATTTAAATCACTTGTTTTCGGTCAGTTCCTGCAGATTTATTCGAGGGTTCTGCAACACTTTGTTTATTTTATCCAAGATTATCAGCACAAAAGATCTACATTTTTAATTAATGGTCCTCATGTTGTGTATAACAGAGCGTTGACAAATGGTACTTTCGTGAAGGCGAACTGTAAACTTCGTCGCAAAGTTGTGCGTAAATCGGTGCCTTAGTGCTATAATGACTATTTCATGGTGGTTTGTATCATATGTAATAAAATATCTTCATTCTGGTTTTACCTTTTCCTGTAAAATGTGCTTTTTTATTCTTTTGAAGCTGTATGGTGTGCCGTTTCATACTGGTTTTGAGGGCACACTAATGTTTCACACGATTATCATTAACGAAACAATTGATGTGCTTATATTTGTGTCACATTATGGTTTTATCACAGTGCTGATTTTTTTCAAGAATAAAAAGTAAACTCAAACAGCGAGCTTCAGCACTCCAATTCGCCGAAGTAATAACACCTTGAAGAATTTCCCCATGTCTTGAGCACTCCGGGCCAAAATGGGCCACAAAACTTATTTTTTGGCTCAAGTCAAAAAGTTCGGTTGAATTATTCATGTCGCCAGCGCACATCATCGTCCTCAACTCTGCCCTGGTGCCCCGGTTGTGTTTATCGCTCTAACTCGGGGCTGCTGCAGTTGAAGACCAATGTTGACAATGATGTGGCGCAGATCAATTAACAAAAAAACTGTCTTGATAAGTCATAAATAAGTTTTTGGTGTTCCAATGCCGGTTTGCCTCGGATCAAGTACAAACAGTAAATCCAATTTTTACACAAACGTTTTGTGCCGCGTCTCAACCGCCTGCCCTGCCAGTACCATAGCATTATTCCAGTTGAACACAAATGTTTCTGAGACTGGTTAATCGTGTGCCGACATGGGGAGAGTGCCAGCGAAGTACCAGCCATAGCCATCTAGAAAACTGCCTTAATAAAGACGTAATACGTCGGGTGCCAGCTCTAATGTTTCTGGTGCAAAAGTACCCACCGCAAACTCATTATGACCCTGTGTACGTATAGGTATGGGTTCCTATCGCGTGAAACTAACATAATACATATACTCTGGCAATGACATAATACGAAAGTCACGTGACCGCTGTAGCCAGTGCACGCATCATGCGCTTTACGGATCAGGCAACGCGTTTGAAAAGTTTCTCCCAAAAGAATTGTTAGAGTATACCTATCTGTCATTTTCATTTCGCACCAGAATAGGTACGTAGCGTAATACCTTTACCTTATATGTACGTTACTTCCCCCGACGGGAACTATGCACAACAAATATAAACCCATGTATACTTTGCATTTGGTTCAGTTTCGTAGTTGGTAGTATCAACCTTTCGGCTCGCTGGTATTTGCAACTTTTTGGTGCCGTGGCTATTTATAAAACTGATATACCTGTATGCCATGTGGCGCCCCCAACCCCAGAAGCACTGGGTGATGCAACATATCGAGCTTGGCTTGACTGGGCCTGGTCAGCCATAATGCAGTAATGCTCTGGTTGCACGATATAGACACCAGATCGTACCACGTGCCTCACGACTACCGTCTGGATTAGCATGCTGACTGACATCTTGTATTTCGGAACGGAGCACGTTTTGTTTGGTTGACCAACAAGAACAGTTTTTTGGTGTTTGGCCCGTTTTCTGTGCTGCGGCTAACCAGGTAAGAAAATAAACACTTGATCCATTTGATAAAACAGTGGTGCAGTGGCACAACTCAATTTCCTTCTACGGGAATGAAATCAAAATTGTTGCTGCCACATGACAGGCCCGACAAATGACGTAGCGTTGCGGTTCCTTGCTCGCATTTACCTGATGTGTACTTATCTGGTTTGACCATTCGTAGCCATTTCGTATCTATGCAATTCAGATGTGATGAGGGACTTCGACCGCAGGGTGACAATTGTTGTTTGAATTGGTTTGTGAATAGTTGTTGTTGTTTATCGGTAGCCGCTTCCGCGTTAGACGACTTTTTGAATATTCTTCGGTGTGTGGTGTGTGCCCTTGTCTCTGCGAGGTTCACTCCGAATATCAATGTCTGGCCCAATCAATTGATAAACGTTTGGCCTTCGCAACTCGTGCGTAAAAGCCAAGTGTTTTTCTTGTGTTGGTGCGAGCCACAACAACAGTCCCACCACCCAGTGCACGCATATAAACCATCATTCGCTCATTGAGCGGCTGCTTGTTATTTATGGCAACGTACATGCACGCATGTATGGTACACAGCCAAGACTGATGCCAAGTTTGAACGACACGGCGACAGATATGGGACATGAAATTTTAATTGTAGTTTTCAGAATTTTTACTATGTATCTGTTTGCAAATGCTTGAGTGAGTTTTACCTCTGATCATAGGTACGTTTTCTTAGGCAGGCAAGATCACACAGTATGACAAATGCTCTATAGGTTTGAGTGATTGCAGAAGGACTGTCCAAAGTCTACCTTCATTTACTTCAGGCCACTTGGCCCCAGGTGCAACCTAAGCCTTGTCTCATAGAAAAACTTATCGTCGAGAACTATGATTCCAGTCGCATCTCATGCCAATATGCCAAGTACATACATACGCATATGTGCATCAAGTCCCATAACCCGCTGCCGTATCCAGGCCGACGCCTCCGTGCGCGTAAGCTGTATCGCTTCGGTCTGTAAGCCAACACTGTGCGCTCAACTGAGCGTGTTATGCCCTGAGCGCGTCTGCTGGCGCAATTTTGGGTACACACTGTACCACCAGTTGTTTCACCAGGATCGGCTTACCAGCTGACCGTCGGACCCAAGATGCGCCACATCAGTTATATTGCTGGCGTAAAACAGACGCCAATACACATTCATCATGCTGGTGCTTTTGCTCTCAATGCACAACTTGTGTCACTGTGCGTACGCATGTGCATCGCATCATCAGCGCTATGATCGTAAACATGCACATCACATGTGCTAAACCCCAGCACTTTGGGCCGATTTGTGTGCGCGTTCAACTTTGATTTATGCACATAGCCGAATCTCTGAACCGTTATTTTGCTGCTCTTGAATTTATTAGACCACATTTGTGCTATGCGATCCAGGCACAGTGGTTCAACTTGATGGTCGCGCAATCAGGTTCTCTTAAGTTTGCATTGAGACATCAGTTAATTAACACATTGTGAGCGCAGAGGAGCTGCGCATTAGGCCGGGGCGCTCGCTTGGCTAAAAGCTACCTGGTGGTGCACCAGTTGCTGCAAAGCAAATCTCTGCGACCCAAACTAATCGTTCCGATCTCACGAACCTACTGTGTTTGTTTTCAGTTCCCCGCGCACATTGACGTCGTGATGATACTACGTTAATATCGCCCCCGACGACTCATGATAATGATTGTGTAGCCGTGCGCTAGCCCGCTGCAGTATGTCATTACTTGACCACACACACAATGGAACATCATCAGCGACAGGTCCCAGTCTGAGCCCGGATGATCACCAGCCATATCCCGAGGACGCCAATACAGCATTCTTTTACTTGGGCCTGGCCATATTGGGTGTATGGTGTCTGATAATCATAGTGCTCGTCAGACATTACTGGTGGGAATGGGTGACGAGGATGTTTTGTGGCCCGAAGACCAACACTGACGATGTCTGTGACACAGACAGTCAAGCGACAGCTGCTGCACCGGTCAGGACGCATCATCGGGACGAGACACGAAGGACTGAACATGCACACGAGAAGGAGAACTTGAAGGACACTGTCTGACAACGGCATTCATTCTTTCATGTCGTTTACTGTGCCGACTAAGCAGTGGTACCAAATGTCAACACGCGCTCTACTTTGAAATTGGCTTTCTGTTTATGTTTTTTGGTGAATCAAACATTTGGCAGTACAGTACAGTACAGTACCAAGTCGCTATTGAGCCATTTCGGTTTGAGATTAATATTGTTTCAATCATTGTTCATTGTGAAACATTGGGCTGCACGAATATTTACTTGCCATATGCGCAACTGCAGGTGATCTCTCAAATTCAATGGTCTTCTTGTTTTTGCTTATGAATTTACGTGAATCATTTTGTATACAATTGACTACAATTTGTCATTTTGTTTTGTGACGACAATGACGTTTCCTTGCAAAGAAAATATGGATAAAATATGGATATGTTCGTAGTGGCATTCGCGAGTTTGATTTGGTTTGTCTCTGTCCATTGTTTGCGGAAGAATTGATGTACATTTCTTTCGATTGAGTTGTTGTTCGGAATCCAGCACTTGTGAAACAATACGTTACGTAAGTCATGCTCATTTTACTGCTGGTGTTGTGTTTGAAGGTAGTAATCTATCTCAAACCCTTGAATTAGGCAACCAACTTCAAACGATACATTCAGAAAACCGTAAACATTCCTTTTATTCTTAATTTCAATCCCCCAACTTCCAGTTTCAAGCACCCACACGTTTATGGGTCACGGCATGTCTATGTGAGGCAGACTCTGAAATCAGACTGTCTTTCATGGTGAACAATTTCCGAAACATGCAACCAAAAACACTATACGAAGCAGACAGGTGACATATTTTGTCCCAAATTGCAGAAATCCCATTATGAAAGCAATATTTTATGTTTATACGCACGTTCCGTAGTAATAAAAGATAACACCCTACCCTTGAGTCAAGTTCACGTCAAATCACGCAATCCACAAGAGTCAATTAAGTGCGTCGCGCGTTACAAAGCGTCCGGCCGCGTTTTGTTCCACACCCGGCACGCTTCATCATCGAAGATTAATGGGTACATCTCAGCATTTGAATGACGTTTCTTACTTTGCATTGTGCCCCTAACAACTTCATACTACGCGTGTGACAGAGGACCAATTTGTCAACACATCACTCACACACCGACACACGACCATGTATGCCGCATAACCTCTTTGTTTCAGACCTGTGTACACGTCACGTGGTTGCGGACGTCCGCGGTCGCAAATTGTGCTGTTGCGTGCACACATGAATTTCAATTGAAACATTTCCTAATCGTGCCATGTCTATGTTGTGCGGCCGTATCGAACCAAGCATGGTACAGAACACCTGATGTTTCAATAACTGATTTATTCGGATAATATTGTGCGACCGCGTTCACACGTTGAGTGATTGAAACAACAGACAACTGCGGTTGATAATACTGGACTCCCAATTCAACTCCCAACATGTTCAAGACAGACGTCCTAAAGTTACTGCCGCCGCTAAGTATAAAATATTGCCTCTCATGAATTATCGATACGGCAGCCATGGTCATTGTGGGCGATTATCTATGGTTGAATGTGTTTCAGGGACGGATGTAACGCACATCTGCTGCTAAAATCACAATCATCAATGTTTTACATGCACACTCACAACAGTGTAGCCATGTCTTAAACATTTATTGTCTTTTCCAAAAAAACTGATTATCTGTGGCGGCTGGCGGGTGTAGGACACGCGATGTATTTTTGGACACGCGCCACGCGTGTCTGGAAATCCTATGCAAAATATCTTAATTCAGTAATTGTCACGTTATTATCTATGGGTCTGCGACCACAAAAACTCATCTGACCATGATGCATTTAAAAAATCACTTGCAGTAGGCACTTTAATGGAATTATTAGTTGTTTAAAACTATGAATAGTTAAATTATCAACTTGGTCCGGGGTGTGTAACTAACGCCCAAAATACCACGAAGTCGTTTTCGACATTTTATTTTTTCGTTCAATCGCATGTTTATTACCTGACTCACAGGCAAATCGCTTTCGCGGTTCGATTTAGTGGATCGGGAGCGAAACTAAAAAGTAACACATATGTAAAAATTTATCGTGATTTACCAAATATTCCGACGGTAACAACGGCATAAAGGATAATCGCGCCAGTTCGGAAGAAAAAATACCGGATGGAGTTAAGGTAGAAAACCGAAAGTACAACCGAGCGAGACGTTGCAATGCGAATTAAACGATTTTATGATGAATTACATTGAATGAGAACCATCAGTAGGTTTCGCTACTTGGAAAAAGATGATCTCGCGATTATATCGATATTATTGTGAATTTGCTGTGTTGCTGCTGTATTTACGATCAGGTACAGTCATGTCTTAGACTTTTATTGCAGTTTTTACACTAAAATGGTTGTCCGTCTAATTTAGCAATCGGTCGTATCGAATCTCACGCCGAGCTATCGTGCAATTTCGAGCAATTGTGTGTCGGCTGGCGAAATGGGTCGAACGCGATCGAAGACCAAAGTGATTGGTACGTCGCCGACACGGGCGTGTTCTTGGATCCCTGGCATTCAATACCAAGACCGTTTGAAGGTAAATCTCTTTCTTGTTTTGCATTTTTTTCGCGACAATGAAGCCTTTGACAGGCAGGGAATCATAACAACATTCAGAGATCAGTCATAAACATTCGGAAGTAAACAGCTGACTCTCACCAATTTTTTCGACAATTCACCATCGCATGCGCGAATATTGTTATCACGTCCATCGGTGACTGGTTTTTCACCACCAAATTGTTTCAAAATTATATTGAAATTTAACACCCATAATTGCAGGCAAACACTTTTCGTACGTGCTCGGCAGCAACAAAGGAGTGCCCAAGTTCAGTTGGCTTGTGTCCGACACGATCCCGTGTCTGCTGGTGCCTGGCTATCTGACGTTTCACTACTGGAAGAACACATTCCTCTCTGGATTGTTCAGACAGCCGTTGCCGCGATTGCAGGTGTCAAATCGTTCGAAACGCGATTTTTGGGATAAATTTTTTTGAGGTGGAGAGAACGCATCTAGTCACACTCTCGTTTTTTTCTGTAGATTTTCATTCGCCAACCGCCGACCACCCAAAACCTCGAGCTTGTCGGTGACTTCAAAGCCCCGAACAGTTGGGGCTGGCGATTCGCTGCGTTCGAAATACCGGCCAGCCAGGATGAATTTCAGGTGCGGACTGCTATTTTGGGCTAACAAGGTCAAAAATTAAACTTTTAAAAGTTCAGATTGTGATTCAAGCCGAGTACCAAGCAACGTTTGACGTGATCGGAATCGACGACATTGCCTTCCGAGGCGTCATAAACGGTTGTATTTACAACATAACAGGCACGAAAACTATTTTACAAAAACTGTCTGTCATCTTCCAGAAAATTACTGTTCATTGTCGCCTGAGGAGCAAAGGCGACTGTTGCAGACAACAGGGTTGGGTGCGTCGCAATCACACGCACACGCGACAAACTCCATTGATTCCCTCTTGCACAGTGGCAATAGTGCTGTGCTGCACACAGGTGATGTTTCACGTTGTGGTACAGCGAAGTTGCAAAAGTCGCGCTTAAAGTCCCAGCGCAGGCACTTCTGAGCCACAAGTTTTTTTGTGCAATGAACTGATTTCCCAATCCCATATCGTTTCTCAGGACAAACGGCATTGTCCTCGAGCGCGTTTGCCCAACTGCCGTCAACACACAACAGTTTCGTGCAACGTCAACAACAACCACAAACCAGTCTGGGCTTGCCACAGACCAGCTTGTTGTCCCACACCGGTCACAATGGCGACACGGCTAAGATTGGTAAGGCACTACTATTGAATGGTCATGTCTTTGTGACGACTCACAAGGAAACCTATCGATATTGTCTTGAAAACGAAGAGGACATTCGAACGCCCATCCTTTCAGACGCGCTACTCACTGCGCTGCTATCGCGCTCACCGCAACTCAACGAACATCAACTGTCGTTGCTGATGCCCCTGTTACGTCAACGTCTATTGGCACCAACGACAGTCAAACGCAATCTGCCCCCGTCACCCCTGAGCAGTGAATGGCAACCAAATCGACCTTCCGACCCCCCACCCCCACCTGCGCAGCCACAATGGCCTCCGGCTGGATCCGATTTCTCGTTCCAGGAGACGGCGCCGAGTCATCAGACTGCAAACAGGTTTGGTCCCAACTTTCAGTGGGATTCTAAATTGGATTTCTTGCAAAAAAGAATGTTCAGCCATTTCGACTATATTTAGGCTGAGGAAAAAAACGGCTTGTTTTTTTCTGTGCGTAGCTCCATCATGCCCATAAGACATTCGGTCACATCCAACCAGGCCAAATTAAAGTAAAGAAAATGGTGAAACTCCCAGTTGCAGACCGGCAACTACCACTCAATTGCCACCTGCCAGTTTCTTACAAGGACCCAGCGATGGTGCAACTGCATCTGACAATCGCCCCCCAGACCAATTCAATTCGTCAAGCCTGTGTCCCCAAGTGAATTGTGGCTTTGAGAACAGTCCGTGTGAATATGAGGGCACCGATGATCAGTTGGGCGCTTGGGTGATTGTGCAGGGCAGGATTGGCAATCCGATCACTGGAATACCACGTGCTGCGTTTGGTTGGTCACCGTATTTGCTAAGAAATTTGTTACTGCTGGATCTGCGCTGAATAGTATTTCAACCGAGGTCTTAGAGGCCGCATGATAAAAGCCATGTTTCTGATTAGGGTCGCGCTCTTGGATCGAACTTTAGTGCCCCGATTCCCAACATTGCCTCTTGCATATGATGGGCAGAAAAAGCAAAACTTTTTGTTCATGGTTCCAGTCTTGTACTGCCACTGACAACACAATATTAGCCATCATTACCACTTGGTTCACGCAGGTCGTTTCTACTCCGTTGCGTACACGAACGAAGGCGTGAGCACGCAGGTGCTTCGCAGTGCCGAGTTCCACACACATCAACAGTCGTTCCTGACCTTCTGGTACTATTTTGCGAACGCCGACGATGCCCGGCTGGTCGTGTGTGATGTGCGACTGGACAATTGTTTTTGGGAGAAAACCAAGCAGTCGGTCAGACCCGACTCCAGACGTTGGAGACGAGGCGCTGTTGTGTTGCCGCCCGGCAAACATCAGGTGGGTTGAAACAGCTGTGAGTTGGACTACCACCGATGGGCATGATGACAAATGGTTGGATTTGGGGGATAGCATACTAGAGTGCTGGTTGAGCTCGTCTCAAACTGCAGTTTAGACTTGGGTCCCATGCACCTTCACAGCCGTAGACCTAAGCTCAGGCTTAGCTCTAGGTTCGTATCAGGCTGGGTCTAAAGGCAAATAGTGGCGTGCTCGACTATAGTAGACTATAAACAACCAACCAAAGTGCAGCTGTATCTGAAACTTTGCAGATAATGTTCGTCGTGGAGCAACTTGGAGACAATTATTACGTCGGTATCGATGAAATCTATCTTCGAACTCAGATTAACGGCGATTTAGTCAGCTGTACGTGAGTGTACTGTACTCTATATGCTTTTGCAAAAATCATGTCAAACTTCCCCACCGTGACCTAGTACTTCAATTTGATTCGCATTATTGTGTCTGTTTTTTTCGCAATTCTTTATGGATTTTTTATGTTTTTAATCGAGTTTCCTATGCCTATCAGCACATGTCCCATGAAAAATACATCCAAGTCTTTCGAAATGACTTAGGTATATGCTTTTGAGAGGCTAATTGTTTCGTCGTCGACTCAAGTCGTCAACTTTGGTCGTCATCTCAAGCCTAAGCCTAAGCCCTGAGTGTGCGCTAGAAGCATTGTGACAACGAGGGTTGACAACATGAATATTATAAGCCTTGAGATGAATGTTGTGTGCGATAAATTGCTGTGAAATGGTCTGCCACTCAAAGCCTTACTTTGTTTATTTGTTTGTTGCTCTAGCACTTGGGCGATTAACTGGTTGAGAGAAATAATGAAATTGAAACACCAGAGTCCAAGGAGAATGTGTTTGTGCTTCGATCCCATTTTCGTGTGAGAACTGTCACATGCATATTTGAGTGTCAGTATGGGTGAAGTTAAGATAGCGCGCCGTCCCTTGTCTGTCATTGAGACTCCTTAGCCAAGAACGACAAGAAAGACTATAGTACACTCTCTATCGTTCATGAACGGTCTTCGTCGCAGTGGTTTTGACCGTGAGGATGCCCCGGGCACCACGGTCTGCCCGCGCTACTACAAATGGTGTGCGAAACACGACAAGCCTCAGGATCGACGCTATTCTAAATCCAAGTTGAGACAAACGCAGTCGCACCCCGAATGTTTGGATTGTGCTTACCTGAATCGATCCGATCGACTGAAGTTGTGTCGCGATCCCGCACACATCACGTGAGAATCAGTATTTATTCAATTATTACAGTCCCGTTTTACAACCTCAATCAGACCAAATCGTGATGTGAGTATGAGCAAGAGTCAGCAGCTGGAATCTCGAAACTTTGCATTTCAGAATGTCCTTGAACGCTTTGTATATTTATGTTTCGCACCAGTTATCCCCAAAAGCCACGAATCGCAACTAAATTGCACCCAGATCGATCTGTCGAGAGCGCAGCACGGCTGGTCTGCGTGCGGCCGAATGGGAGAACATCAAACGCAGCTACCAACACGCGACCAAAGGCAGCAAACATTTGATGCCCGCCTATTATTCGTTCAGATTGGCCATGGAGAAATTGACTGAGATCAGGAGGGTGTTCGAACAAGGCAGTGCCAGGAGACAACATCAACGACTGTCGGTGCGTCTTGGGCTTGTTTCTGACAAGATCGTTAGATCTGATGCCTGCAATGGTCAGTGGGATGAGCAGTATCACTTGCTAATTACATGGCGAATTCGATCCATTTGTTCAAAACCTAGGGTTTATGGTGTATTTGAACTTGTGTTTTGGCATCACAGCGCAAAACAACAACCAACAGCTAATGAGATTCAGCAACATTCCACTGCCATTCACTCAGACACACGCCTCGGCAGTGAACAACATGTTGGCGACATTGATCGAGCGAAGGGACAGCGATCGACACATTGGATTCGCGATCATGGATCTGGGTCGATGTCATGCCATCATGGACAGACCCTTCGGTAAAAATCAGAAGAATGTAAAATAAAATTGGAACGCAAAACGATAACCTGCATTTTGCAATTGTTTGTCCGCAGCCAACAGTCCGCTCGATCAGCCGCGTGTGGACGCGTGCCATTTCGATGTTTGGGCGGACGCTTTCGTCGATTGGATGCTCATCCACGGGGACAAGGCGGCCACACGCGGTTACACGGCCTGGTTGAAATTGATGCACTTTATCGTTGCCAACATGAGACTGGGATTTGCACAGGCCGCCAGACTGTCGCAGGCCGATTGGACATTGAACGTGTGAATTCATAGCGAATTACAAAAAGAAATGCAGCTTATTTTGCTTAAAAGTTTGCCTGGCGCTTTAAATTTTCTTTTGTGAAAGCTGTTGCCCCGCTTATTTGTTATTCTGATTAACTTGTCAGCTATGTTGTCGTGCTGAACATCACAATCGCTGCGGTCCGCTGCCAAAACCAAATAGTGCAGTGTACGTTTTGGCTGTTCCCAAATTCCGATGTTATGCCCATTTATTTTTCTCAAAATAATAAACTTGCGCGTTGTACATTTGCAGAACCAGTTCCGAACTTTATGTGGTCGCTTCATGTCTTATGACTGCAAAGAACTGCTAAAATTTTGCCGTTGTTGTCGAAACAACGCAAGGACACATGTGTACATATTAAAAGTGCACATTTTGTGTGGCATGTGCAGTGTACACTTGAAGATGCACCGTGCAGCCAAACTGTCAAAGCTGTTAGTTCAAGTCTGCAAGAGCACTATGCGCTGCTGGATGGGTGTGGCACATGACAGCCTGATTCGAATGTCCAGCTGCAATTTCGTGTAGGAAAAGACACAATTTTGTGCGAATAATCACCCATATTGTGTTAAAAATCAGCAACATTCGTGTGAATAATGAGTCAATCGCGACGGCAATATCCAGTGAACGTGTATGGCAGCAGCAAAACGCCAGTGGTTGCCGATGGAGTCAGTGTGAAAAGTTGGTGACAAAAGTTTCGTTTCATAAAAGCCTTCTTGTCGTGTCATGGTGGTACCGCATCTTTCCAAAGCTTTGCGGTCAAAATCCAACCAGACCCTGAAGATCATACGAAAGGCTCACAAATACAAGTTTGAAAACCCTGTCAAATACTCATAACGATGGCCATTGAGCTTTCGCTACTCATGTGAAAAATGTCTGGTGACAGTTATTGCCTTTTGATTCGCAGTATTTTAGTATTGCCCTTGGCGTACTTGGATCGTTACCTAGGTTACACATCGCTGGTCGAGGAGCCCCCAACATGTTGGCAACGTGTATGCGCTCTGTTTTGCTGTCGGCGGTCGAGCAATGACGAACAACGACTGCACCTGTCCAAGCCATTGCAACTGGGCACAGAGGGTGCCAAGCACAGATCCTACGATAGTATGGAACCACAGGCCAATGGCAGACCCACAACGCACAAATACACGGATCACGGCGCTACGAGTGGTGATCAACTGTTTTGATTGGTGCGATCTGATCATTTTTTGTATACCATGTGATGTTTCACGATGCCGTCACCCGCAACTCACTGCTCTACAAATATCGTCTCGCGATGTGCCAACACATCTACATACATATCTGTGAGCAAGTGATGTTTGACGCGAGTATAAAACCAGCTCGTGTTTGTGTCAGACCAAATCTGGTAATTCGCACTGACGATGACTCTGTGCACCGCCCGTCTGCGAGAGCAGAACGAAGAGGGCACCCAAAAGCATGGTGTACAACTCATGCCTGATGTCCCCAAAAAGTGAAAATTTTTATTTGATCAATGACCACACTCAAAATATGTACACAGCCCGTAAAGCTGATAAAACGGCACCTGGGCCGGGCCACATAAGTTCATCAAAGAAGTAACATAACAAATTTGATCACAATTATTCAGCACGCTTAGCAGACGAATATGTACAGGTTGTTGTGATCCATCGGTATCACAAAAGCAGTTTGCATCCAGGTTTGCAAATTCTTCGAGAAGCACGAAACAGTGAATCACTCCGGTTACAATTGGAAACGATTTGGACATTCGTTACCTTTCATCATTGTTGTTTCAAAAAAACGTATCGGAATCGTCTCCGAAACACTTTTTAGATTGGCAAAACATTTACATCGTAGGGCGCCAATGAGCGATATCAAACTTGGTGATAGGATCGGCTGGGACTTGCGTTGGTCATGCGTGATTCTTGCACTGAGGATATTTACTGGAGCCACTAATTTCGTTCAGTCAAAAAGTTGTTCATTGGTCGGGGAACATCTTTTACACTGATCGAAATGAGTAGCACCCTTAAATTTCTTAACGCGCGCTGATTCAAAAGGTTCACGTATGTTCAACAGCCAATCAGTCGCGCGAGAATTTATCAATCACTGCATCAATCAATCAGAACAAAGTATAGTTGGCCTAAAAGGCTAAATGTTTCACGTTCTATGGAGAACAAAGAAAGGATCTGCGCGAATTGGCTGTTGAACATACGTGAACCACATCGGCTACTCGACCCGGTCACATCCATTGTGGGCAGGTCCAAGTCTGAGACGTGCTCCCACTCGGCCACGGTCGTGTCTGAGTCCGGTTGATGACTGACGCCTGATACACCAAGACAATAGTAAGGGGCTGGTGTGTGGACCATTAGGCGCTGTTCAATTGATGACCATTGGATTTTGGCGGCATCCGCTGAGAATTGATCGTTAACGGCACTAAGACGATCGGATGGCACGGTCGGTTGAGTGGCCCACCTGTCACACATCGATGTTTCATTGTTTGATTCAGCGATAGAATCACAAAAGTCCAAAAAATGTCACCGACCATTTCGTATTATCCACATTTTGCTCAATCAACATGACATTAGCCAACAGGTCATGCAACTGCGCCGTGTCTTTGTGCACAACAACAGTGGCGCACAGCAGTGAAACATTAGCTGCCAGCTGCATTACAGCAGTGTCGAACTGAGCGCTGTTGTTCAACTGCAACTGCACCGATGAAGGCGAGATCTGAAGTGGGCCATTATGACGATATTTTGTGATCGAATCATAACAATTTATCCAACCGAGTACGGCAACTGTACGTCCAGAATAGCAGCGAGCAGTCGTGTCAGATGCGCCAAATGGCCCAAAGCAGCCAATGTAGCTGCATTGGTGTGATCGTCGAACGCTTGTAGATTGAACGAGTGTTTGCGCACCGTGCCAGTGCCTGCAAACTCATTTTAGTTAATTATTTGTTTTGCCAAGTAAAACCAAAACCGAGGCCGATACAACGAACCGGTGTCCCGAGCACCAGCAAACGTTGTGAACAAGTTGTTCCTGACGCGTGACATGTCCGTCCACACAGCCATTGGACAACCGGATATCTGTAATTGACGGATTGATTTCATTGATTGAATGAAATCAAGCAATCAACACAAATCATTCCCAAGCCTTGGAACGCACCCGCTTTATTCAATCAAAGACCCAACTAACAGTCAATCTATTCAACATTGGTACGTCCATGTCCACATCCTGCACCCATTGTCCGTGCACCAATCGTGTGCGTGTCGCATCCACCAACGCATCTTCCATTGGGTGCAACCAATTGGGGACGTCAGGCTGAATGGTGGTTAGTAGGGTTAGAAGAATGTCTGGGGTCCGCCTTCGGGGGGGAAAAAAAGTAGGGGGGGGGTGGGGACCCCTGGGGGGGGGTTTTTTTCCCCCCCCCCCCCCCCGCCCACCTTCGAAAATTTAGGAAAATTAAATTTCTCCATTACACAGAGAAACTTTTTTTTTTAAAAACCTGAGCCAAAAAATTGCACTCATGGTGCAAATGAGCAAAAAGTTTGCCTGTTTTTGGTCCAAAAACAGGTGTCGGGTGTCGGGTTTTTTTCAAAAACTAGATGTCGGGTGTCGGGTTTTTTTGCAACTGTCGGGTGTCGGCTTTTTTTCTCAGATGTCGGGTGTCGGGTACTTCCAGATGTCGGGTACCCCCCCCCCCCCCCGACCTCTAACCCTAGTGGTTAGTGATGCACACTCTGCCCCCTCGCGATATGGATAGCTAAGCGGCATGAGGCATGATAGCAAAACAACCACGATTTTAACGGGCAACCATACCAAATGTTACAAGCACCTGTGCCACAAATTGCGGGTTGTGCTGCTGTTCGCAAACGGGGTAGACCACGGTGAGCAATGTCTTGATCAAAGGCACCACGTTTTGTTCGTATAATTTGGTTGAGCAATCGGCGAGTAGTGACTGACCCTGAATCAGTTTTTTACTTGCACAAAACGAATCCAAAAAATGTTTTGCAGTTTGCAAGTTAGCAGTTGCAATAATTCAATTGCTAAGCAATTTCAATGAACCTCAAGGCTAAAACGAAGATAAATTGCACCAACCTGAGCGAGTCGCTGTTTGTGTCTGTCCAGTTCCGGCCTGAACGTGCGTTCATACCAATTTTTGTAATGTTTCAGGTGCTCACGTGCATTCGAGGCCCGACGTCGATCATTGGCTAGGGATACACGCAGACGCTCAACGACGAGACGACGGTGATGGATGAGACAAGCTGCAAGATTGTGGTCCGTTGTGTCACTTTCGTTGTCAGTTTGTGTTTGACGGTGCTTTATGCTCGACGAATGAAATACCGGCACTCCTGCACATCCCTCAGCGAACAGGCTTGTCCTCGCTGCGAAACATTCTAAGGAACGTGAAACGTTGATGGTGCGCGAATGACACATAAAACACCACAGATAACATACATGAAAGGTGGGTGCGAACTTTACTTAAGCTCAATTCATCCAACTCACTCAGAGCGTGCACCCTGGCCCTGCATTGTTCGACTTGCAGTTGTGTCTGTGTGGCATGTTCATTCTGTTTCTCAACGAATCGCGCAAACAACTGGTCGCGTCGGAATGCTAGCTCGTCCTGTTTGTGCTGACGCAGCGCCAGGTCAGCTGAGGAATGAAGAAAAGTCCAAACATGAAACACATTCAAAGTCAAATGATTGCTTTAGCACTCACATTTGCTATGCACACAATCAGCGCAGTAGAAGTGTGCGCGTTGTGCCTGACACCCACTGCAGTGCGCACTGGGCCGCCCGCTGGGCGGTGAGTGGCTGGCTGATGTTTCACTACTGGATGTTTGTGTGGTGGCGAACTCGAATGACTGAGAACTGCTGCATGTGGCTGTGGTTGCATGATGGGTTGCACTAGCCGGCAGATCCGTGATTGCGCTGATCGACTGCAATTGCAAAGGGTGGCATAATCACAGAGCTCTTTACAAGGTTGTGAGGTCAAGAACGTGCAAAAATGTTCCGGCACTGTCGTGAACACAAGCTGGTCCGCACAGATTTCCCTTCTGAAGAAAACAAGAAGCGCGTCAATAAACATTTATTTACTTGATCATCATTCAAGGCATAGTAGGCACCTGGAACAGTGAATGTTGTGGGCGGCCCATCATCTTCATACATCCTTTACTTGCGACTAAAATTAAACCGTAGCATGGACCATGGAAATAAACAAAGAACACATTTGAATTCAACCAACTGATCTGTTGGCCCCGATATTACAGCGGATAACAAACAAACGATATTCCCGAATGAAAGAAGACAGAACTTCTTTATACTTCGACAACAAATAACAGGACGTTCACATAAAAATAGGGAAGCTAGATTGACAGCTGAATGTGAGAAACGAAAATAGTACACGCCAGAATTTGGTCGGCGAAAATACTACCTTTCTGTCAACAGACAATTGAAAAGCGTATGCATTACACATATCAAGTATAAAAAACCTCCATTGGGCAGAATTTTGTCACGCGCTCCGTTGAGCCTGAAAGTTGACAACGTCCTGCCATTATAAAAAATAACGATAAGAGACTAGAGCCTGGGTTACTCTAACGATTGATGAATAACTCTTGAACAACAGCGAAAGATCAAAGAATACTGTAAGACGAACACAGTCTTGGATAAAGAAAACAGAATTCAACAGCGCTGGCAATTTTCTGTCGCAAGAACTGTCACCTCCGAACCAGACAGACATTGCCAGACAAATACGTCGACGGACAACCCCAAATCTACAAAAATGACGCTCACTAACGAAACAAGCGTGAAATACCACATAAGAAAAACGTCGATCAATCCGAGACGAACAAATCTGTAAACAGGCGTCGTGACAGTAAAAGTCGAACATCGAACAAACGCGGCAACAACAACGCATTCAGGGCATGATTATCTCTGTATAAGAAACAGGCAGGCACATCACAATGAGAGCCGTGTGTATCAATAACTTGCGCTCCCATAGAGCTCATGGTCTGGTGAAACATCACCAAGATGGTCAATGTACTAGGCTAAACGACATGAAGAACATGCCGATGTTTCACTCGTGCAATGGAATCAGCGCTATTGAAACAGCAAAAATGACCAATCTCTGCGTATGTATCAAAAAATTATAAAAAGCAAATCAGAGGCGCATAAACGGGGGGGCATTGTTTTGAAGTGTGCTGAAAGAAATAAAAAAGTGCTCTTCTCTGATTGATAAATTGATTCAGAACACTTCAAAGAAAACACATGATCATTATTGAACACAGGAATTTATGCATTCATCAGACTTTCGGTGTCAACATTGGTGCGCGTCTTCAGCATGTATTCATCCAGTTGCTCATCCAGCTCTGCTTGTGTCAAACGACCGCCCGATTTGCGAGGGTAGCCGCCACCACTGCGACCGCTGAAATTTCTTTATTTTGAGGACATTTTACTTTCAAACTCCAATTCAGAGTGGTTCAACACTAAATTGGCCACCAACCGGCTGCCATATCCCCTTGGTGTGTACCGTGCACGTCCACGATAATGATATCCAGTGCCGGGCGGGCCGCGCCAACGACGACGTGGGGCCAAACGGATGTGATTTTCGGCGATGTAGTCGTTCAGAGATTGGAACGGCGTACGATTGCTGTTCGGATTGTAGCGACGACGCGGCAGGTAGTAGCTGCAATGGTTGCTCGTCAACGTCGCTGGGAAAATAAATGTTCATCTTCAGGCATTTTCGACGGACACCAATGAAAGTTGTGGACTTTGCATTACGGCATCGGTAACGTGACTAGACCAGGTGCGGTCCACCAAGCAATCATGAGATGATGCCACACAAACCACCACCCCTGAATTTGCTCCCGTTTTGTCATATTTCCGATTTTGCGCTGCCCTTGGAACACAATTTGTGTAAACAGATGAAGATGAAACACACTTATTATTATAATTGCCACGACCGCGTCCATAGCTACCCCCTCCCTGGTACCATCCCCAATACGGACGATACGCGGTGCGTTTGAATTGTGTACGTCGATGCCAGTAGTGCGTCTGCGAGAAACCCAAACGTGAGAACGGGTCCAGACGCTGGTGGACAGGCTGGAGAAAACATAATAATGTTATTTTATTTGTTTTACTTTACTGTTAGCATGGGTTGCCGTCCGAAAAAAGACCCCGACTAGGAAAAGCCCGAAAAAAACCCGAAAACGAAAAACCCCGAAAAATAAAAAATGTCAGAGATGAAAATATATGCTTGTCAGAAGTGGGTATTCATGTCGCTCGTGACCCACGAGTGAGACATCACCCCGTACACTCGTAAAGTTGGGTTCGGCTGAGACTAGGGTTAGAGAGATGTCGGGTGTCGGCTGTCGGGTGCCAAAAAAGTGTAGGTGTCGGGTGTCGGGTACCCCCAGATGTCGGGTGTCGGTTTTTTTCGGACCCGACACCCGACAGCCGACACTTACGGTTCAAAACATCAGTATTGCTGAGAGAAGAATTTTGAGAGAAAATTTTCTTCGAACCAAATGTTTCCGAAGACGCAGAATGTGACATTTTGGTGTTTATTTCGTGTGAAAATACTTGAATTCAGTAACTTGAGCCAAAAAATTGCACTCATGATGCAAATGAGCAAAAATTTGCCTGTTTTTGGTCCAAAAACAGGTGTCGGGTGTCGGGTTTTTTTCAAAAACTAGATGTCGGGTGTCGGGTTTTTTTGCAACTGTCGGGTGTCGGCTTTTTTTCTGAGATGTCGGGTGTCGGGTACTTCCAGATGTCGGGTGTCGGGTACCCCCCCCCCCCCCGACCTCTAACCCTAGCTGAGACTTGAGCATAGGCTTGGGGTTGTTCGTAGGCTTAGGCTGCCAGCCAGGCAAACCTGTCAGTATGAAGGCACTATTCACAACAGTTCAACGGCATAGGTCTTCATTCCTAGGCTGCCAACAAGAAAGTCATGACCAAATGAGAATTACATGAACTTGAGCTCCCAGCAAAAAGAATTGTTTTTCACATATTTAATATTTTTCGGGTTTTTTGTTTCGGTTTCCAGGGTTCACGATTCTAGTTTTCATTTTGGCGCTTTTCCGGGGTTTCGACTCCATCCAGTTATTTCATAAGAATAACAGATCAAAAATAACATGGCAATCTGACCCGATCATTCTCCGAATACATTCGATCATCATGTTGATGTGAGTACGAATACATTTTTGCATGAGCTGCGTCGTCCGAGTACGAGTACATTCGACTCTCAATCTGCGCGCGTACATGCGGACGATATTGCATTTGTTCGGCCAGGCGTTTGTTGTGCGATGAACCTGCACACTTTTGTGCGTTTGTTGCAATATGTTGATTGACGAGTTTTATTCATGCCACTTCTACATCTATGTTATACGATCTCACCTTGTGACGGAATAGGAATGTACATATTCTGTTGCGCCTCGTATTCATCGGCCACCATTGTGGGATGGCGTATGGCCAGCTCTTGTCCCGAGCCACGACCGAAAATTCCTGTATAGTTCGTGGAAGCACTTGCAATTGGCCAAATGTTCTACGGAAATTCTACTACGAACCATTCGAAATGGGAGCCTGAGCGGGTCTGGGTCGGATCACTTCTGGTTCAACAACAAGCGCGGATGTGGCTGCAGCGGCAACAGGCGAACGCGACGGCAAATGCGTGAATCTGACCGGGAGGAACTGGGATCTAAAATAAATTGAAAATTTGTTTGGGCTATCCACTCAAGTAAGGCTGAAAATGAACAATTGGGTAAACGACCAACGTTTAAAGTGCATCGAAGGAAGCGTTGTCAGATATCACAGATCAGAATATGTTGCGATGTCACTGAAAGACATAAACCCATCAGTCGGTGCGTGGTGAGCTGCGGTCGGTAGCTGAGGTCAGATAACTCAGCGCACTTACCTGATCGTCAGCCACAGAAAAAAATGAGAGACAAACTTAAGCACATAATTACGATATCATGTTAGAAAAATATGCGTTTTATTTTGGAGGCTATTTCAGGATTTTGCAATTGCAATCTTGGTCACATTGTCCCGGAGAAAGCACGCTTATGATGAAGCGCACCTTGCTCGTGTGAATGTAATGCAAGTAAAAACATGGCGAAAAGAGAGTGCAAGCACAAGCCAGTCATTCGATCAGGGAATGAATAAACTGCCTGTATTCCAACAAAAATACGCAATTTTCTCGGACTACGGACACCCGATCGTTTCTATTCCGGACGATCAGTTTCGGCCGAGAACTTGTCGACGGGTTCGCTCTCAGACGGCTCTGTTCGTCAGGAATAGATTTTGTTGATACTACGTGGTGCATGAATAGCTGATTTAAACATTTGTGCTTTCTTGACAAGTTTGGTGACCCACAAGTTTGCAATCTTATTGAGTTTCCGGAGGCCTATATCACCACGTAAACTCTACCGTGACCTCTTTTTTGACCGAGACAGCCGTCCATTATTCCATTTTGCCGTTTTTTGACCGACCGCAGCACCATCCACAACTGCACCAGACGCGTCGTTTGGTCTCTACGTTATCGCGGCTGGCCTTTGTGCATCTTGCGGCATCAATCAGCAGTCTTGTGCCAGATTATTGAATTAATTTCACGTAATCACACGCATTCTCCTCCTTTTCCAATTCAGCAGTTCTCGTCGATAACATCTCTCTCGACAGACAGCGTCCACTCTTATTTATTATCCCTTCGAAAACGAAGCCATCGGAACTGCAGCAATTCCAATCTTTTTGGGCAAACCGTTCGTGCAACGACATGGTCGCCGTGCCTTTCATCACGATCTTTGCTGGCACAGTGGATGCTGTCGCCATTTTGTTGTTTTACGCTTGCTCTCTCAGTCGATAGGGCTTGTTTTGATGTTGGTTTGTGCGGTACGATTGTTGATAATTGATGTCGGTTGGAACGGCAACGGGAGTCAAGCAACCCTGTGGTTGCGTGCTTCTCGGCCTCTCTTGATGTTTCAAAAATAAATGGTGGGTGACAAATCCGCGGACTGCGGTTGGTTTGATTGAGCGATCTTTTTATTCTTTTTCACGGCACAAAACAGACCTATTCTGTTCTGTCTAATCACTCGACGGAGCGCGGGGGCGTCAACCAAAACTCCCCGAGTAAATCAACGGCAATAAATTAAAACAACCACAGAGAGCGTTTTCTGGCTGGCACGGACGAACAGACGCATCGAAAAAATCACGAGAAAAGCTTTAGTGCGCTTCGCCTTCCACTTTACCGTGCGAGTGACGCATGTTCCGCAAAGTCATAATAAAAACATTAAAATTTTTCACCCCAAAACCTAACCCCCCCCCCCAGGTATACTGGCAGGCGAAAA
>JASAMV010007464.1:0-26550 GCA_030248065.1 Rhynchonema sp. JSB1_4
CATTTCAATAGTGTGGCTTTTCAAACCATCCTACAGTACTATATCTGTGATCGTGATCGCTCATATTGTTTTGTTGTATTGTGTTTTTAACCAATCCGTATTTTTCATAACCACACACAAGGGCAGTCAGCTTTTCGTGTGCCCGAGACAAAAACAGTCAGTTAGCCACTCTCATTTTGACTCATTAACTTGGCCGCCCGTTTAATTTTGTTTCTATAGTAACGCGCGAAAACGATATGTGAAACTATTCGTGGAAAAGGGATATTTCAAATAATTGACCTTTTTTGTTTGATTCCGGATACCGTGATCGTGATCATTTTTTGATACCCGACCCGATTGATCAATGACATTCGCAATGACGCACACCCAAACATCGGGCTTGGTACGGTATAGTAAATTTCCTAATGCGCTGCCGCACAGTAAAATACGCCCCATAGTTAGGCTGTGAGCAGATAAACGCGGAATGGCAGATTTCTGCATTCCGCATTCCGCGTTTATCTGCTCACCTTTGCGGAATTTCGAATTTCTGCAAGTAAATTTATGCTTTTGGTCAAACATCTCAGTTGCTGTTTGCGTTAACACGCAACATTTGAGGTCACCACGCTGGAAGTTGTCATCGTCACCCAAGCGCGCACCATTCCGCAAAAGTGAGCAGATGAACGCGGAATGCGGAATGCAGAAATCTGCTCACCAATTTCCGCATTCCGCGTTTATCTGCTCGCAGCCAAAATGTCACGTTCTAAAGCCGAACGCCAACCATGCGCAGTTCTGAAACATAGCGCACAGCTGCCTGGCTGGCTGGCACGCTGTACGTGTGTGTGTGTTGCCTGAATGTTTCAAAAGTTGACGTTCGGGTTTAGAACCTGAAATTAACTATGGGGCGTATCTTACTGTGCGGCAGCGAATTTGGAAATTTACTATATCTGCCTAATTTTACGTCCCAAAGCCCTTTTGTTCATCACACGTTTGCGGTAACTTAAGTTTACCGTTCCTAGCCAAAGCGCACGGATCTGGGCTATAGTATGGGCGGCTACCTTTTGGAACTGCTGGCACGCATCGAGCTTCAGGTTTTTCCTGGTGCATGCACTACATCAGTACCTGACTGTTGATAAACAAAGTTTGTGGAAAAAGCAATTATGTCTTATGTTTGCATTATCGCTGCTGTGGTCGCCCTGGACAGCTTGTGTCATTGAATGGAAACATTATGACAAACAGAGTTGTTTCGCTGATTTTCCAAGGAAAAACTTCGAACTTTCTGTCCCACATTAGGTGACAAATTTTCTTATCATATTTTAGTTGGCCGTGATCGTCGCTATACTGAGTCTGAATTGCAATGATGGCTAATGGTTTTGTCGTCAAATCATGTCGTCAAAGAAAGTCGTCGAACACATGAGCCCCTAATGAGTGCGAAAACTACATGTGTTCGACGACTTTGCTTGATGAGATGATTTGACCACATTACAAGCCGCAATGATGATCCCGGCCAAATTTGTTCCCAATGATGTCGAACTGACATGGGGTGTTTGCAACCCGCCACATAATGGTTGAAACACATTCATTTTGTCTCCTCACACTAAGTCTTGCTTCATGCAAGAAAGAAAAATGCCACAAGGGGCATAAAAGGAATATGGTTCCCTGGCCGACTGACATAAAAGAACGATGCTATGTACCTTGCACCACTTTGTTGATGTTTCATGAAGCACTGGTATAAACGTAAGTGTGCTATCAAAGCGCATCGCTCGGGAAACAAAATCATACCCAAACCCAAACTTCTCTTCGCAATTTCGGTTGTTGCTTGTGTGTCGTTGTTGTTGACTTCGAGTTGTTGGATGCAATGCACGTGTTTTTCGATTCGGTTTCAGCAAGTACGACCGTCCACCTGCAAGTCAATCATTTTTGGGCAACGGAACTTCCTTTCACGAACCATATGCCTAGGATACCGTGGAACGGTATGTCGATGTGGAGGAATAGGTTGGTGACGGCTCAACGGTGAACTGCTATGGTTGTACAAATGCAAGGCATACCTGAACACTTTGATGTCCGAAGCATGTTGATTTTGTATATCTGGGCATCGCGGACGTTTGTGTTTCGTCAGGCGAAAATTTACAAAATACTGATGAGTGAAGAAGTGAGAACTGTGAAATGAAAGCTCGATGGGCTGGACAACACAACCTCAATCCAAAAATGGTACACGCTGCGCAGTAGCAAATTATTACTTGACAATTTTTTAGGACGTCCATAGATTAGCGTCCCTGCGTAAATCAGGACAACAGTATTGTTTATGTTGAGTCAGAAGCAACAAACGGGCGGTTTTGGCACAAAGAATACGAACGTTGAATTGAGGCCCGAACCTATAATTCTTCATTCATCAGAAGGTTGCCCCTCACAAAGGGACCCCAAGCGACCTGATCCAAATACAATTGGATTAACACTGTTTGACGGCATATGCATCTGGTGCATGAGTAGTGAGTGACATGAAAAGGGACGCCTTTCTTTTCGGTCGTTTGAGGTGTGGGTACATACTGTATTCTACATACCTTTCAAAGAAGACATGTAGCCCGTCACGTAAAAATAAGAAACAATGATTTCGTGAGAACAACACTAATGCCAATGTGCACGAGAATCCAACGCCGGAATATGCGAGATATTTGTTGCAAGGAAAATTTCGGAATCTCGCCTTCTGACTGAGAGTTTTGTCCTTCCCATTCGTTCCCAGCACGTTACACTTTGCTGGCCAAAAAGCCAAATGCATCACTGTCATTTTATTCGCCAAGAAAAGGCACGGAAATCAGTTTTGTTGGAGAAACATCAGTAGTTGTCCTATTGTGATCTCAGGCGTTTGAATTGATAACACGGGATAGTGGTGTCAACTTGGTTGTTTCAATCACTTGCATTAATATATAGTTTTTGTCCTATTAGTTTTCATGTCATTTTTCGTGCAGTTGAAGTAGCGACGTTCGAGCCAATGAAGGTCTCATGTATTTAGGTCACAAAGCTTACTGAAATAAGACAATGCAATGTTCGCCAAAAGAGTTTTTGCGAATAAGAGCCAAGAAAACTAAGGTCGCGCGACTAACATTTGGTGCTATTGGTGCCTGTTGTGTCAACGCTTTGTGGTGGAACACTTGCCGATTTGCCACTTCGTGTATTTGTCAGATCGGAAAATAGCGCCGACGAAACGGTACTTTGCGGCAGCGCATCACCGGATGTCGTCGTCTTTGCGCTTTTGCTTTGACTTTGTGGTGTTGACGGCGGTGGGGGTCTTTGTTGAAGGATTGACTGTAAAATTAGTTCGGGTTAAAGAAAAGTGAAACTAGTCTGTTCTGCAACGTTAGCTCAAACAAACAGACTTTTTGTCGTCGGTATAGGCCGGCAATTTTCTTGTATTTTGATACGACGAACAACAGCATGAGCGTGAGCCCGATGCAGATCATCAGCAAAAGCAGTCCGAGAACGCCGAATGCAACAATCACACCTTGGTAGTAGGAACCCTGAGATGTTTTTAAAACAATTATTGTTTAAGAATGAAATGCAAATTGTATGGAAACTGAACCCTCTGTTCGGCGTCTGATGCTTTCTGGCAGGTGTCGTTGCAATTTTTCAGATTTTTTTCATTCGAGGGTGTTGAAACATTCGGATAGAATGCGGCCGGGCCACGAGACAGATAAGTGTGTGCGGTGCACTCGCCCACGCAACAGCATTGGCGGGCAGTCGGGCCATCCTGCGTGACAAGTGGGAGCATCATCAACGAACAGCGCCCAGTTTGACGGAAAACTACTTTGTACTACACCAACCTTGAAAGCTACCAACCTTGTCCCATGAGCACTTGACGATGCTCAAAGGGCTAGATGCAACCTGCAACTGCCAGCCAGCCGTGGCCGCAGCGTTGCATCGGTCTTCGGGCACACATTCGGCCGTCGTTTCCGGTTGGAAGTGATCGGGCATTCGAAGGTATTGCGATCGGGCCAATTTCAGATTGCGACTCATCGGTACGCTGCAACAAATGGTGCAGGGACGCACTGATGATGGCTTGACCATGCATTATGTCTGTGAGACGAGACCCAATTTAATGATTATTTTCTTACGTTGCTGGCTCTCCTTCGTCATTCGAAAATCCCTGTCGTATTTCAATCGATTTCACTGTCTTTCCCATCCACGGGTGAACACCCTTGACTTCATCGTGTTCTAATTGCAGCTGAAATTCGGTCACACCGCCCAGCACTGCGTGCGTCAGCAAATGACTTGGTTTCGTATTCCACATTTCAATGATTCCACTGCTAAAAACAAACCGGAGTCTTGCCGTTGCAACGTTTTTTTAAAAAAAGGTTAACTTTAAAAAACACACATTTCTCCACTTGTATTTTTGAATGTGACCAGACCGAGGTCGTGTTTGTCGCTCATGTCATAGAATGACAGGTAAACCTTCGTCTCAACTGGTTGAAAATCTTCTTGTGCAAATATGAAGGTCATTCGAATTATGGTTTTTCCTGTAAGCTTTTATCGTTCTAAATGAGTACTGTAACACATACAATAGGTTGCGATCGTTACCTATTATAGCTGTAGATAGAAGACCTATCGAACATGATAACTGACGCACCAGTATCGGGGTCTGTCCCCGAAAATTAATGGTTCGCTCTTTTATCATTCTGTTTTCACTCGGTGTCTAAAACTGGATGCAGTGCATACATACCCACCTCGATCGCTTCTTTTCTGTTCCTTGTTAGTTCTGTTTGTCAAACACGCCTGCCCAGCAGCACAAAATTTCGGTTCGCCCTGGTTTCCAACGCCGCATATTGTCTTCAGTGATATTGATGTTTCAAAAGCAGTGGTGAACAGAATCAGAAGTAGAACTGTTGTTGGCTGGGAGTTGTGGCACATGAGGATGGGATTGCACTTGGCATGAGGTAGTGGGAAAAGAGAAAGGAAAAAATGGTTCAAAGGCTGGGAAAGGGAAAATGGAAGAATAAATCAGAAAGTGTTGATATTCACTGCTTCGTTTTCAACTGCACCCCCCCCCCCCCCCGAGATTTCGTGATAATTCAGTTTATTGCCTCATGTGTCAAAGTTTTTTTTGGAAAAGATTGTCGTTCATGCGCATTTCACTTACGGTGGCGATGACCTGGCTTACCGTTCGTTTGCGAAAATAGCTGCCGTGTAGTGGAGCAAAAAGACAAAGCAAGCGCGCATTTTTTCCATGTTTGGCAGTTCTAGCACTCTGACGGCCACAGTTGTCACGTTGTTTGTTGTGCTGGATGACATTTTATCAGGAAGTTATGCGTGAAGCTAGAGGCTAGCGCTCATGTTCATCCGTCCGACTGAAAAACCAATAATGTGTACATGTTTCTCAAGTTACACGTTTAGATCGGGTGGAACATGTGATTTGAACGCAGCGTGATGCCCCTGTCAGAGTCGTATTTCTCACGCAACAGTTGCAGATTTGGTGAAAATACGCAACTCTCCACATTATAAGTATAAAAGCATCATCAGTTTTCGTCGGTCAAGCATTTTTTCACATATTTCGATCAAAATGTCGGTCATGCGCGTGGCCGTTGTGACCAAAGAGTCTGGTCCGTTCGCACATCCGTGTGCGTTGCCTTCGAAGCTCAAACGCACAGTCTTCTGCCCGTATCCGGGTCTGGCCGTGGAAATTGTTGACTGGATGCTGAGAATGGCTGGCATCGAGTTAAAGTGAGTTTTGAAAATATTTTAGGATTCCTGTCCCTGTGCGTGTAATCGAAACTGTAAGTATTTGGTTCCCGTGCATAAGGGTTTAATATCAAGGTCGGTATATAAGGGCGAACTTAGGTTAAATCCGGAATCCGGAAATAATTACATGCAAAAATAATAAACTATTTCCGGATGCAGAACACCACCTGCGTTTTCCGGAAATATTTCCGGATTCCGGTTCCCGGATGAAATTTTGGTTTTGCGTTTTCCGGAAATATTTCCGGATTCCGGATTCCGGATGAAATTTTGGTTTTGCGTTTTCCGGAAATGAAATCTGGACGTCAAGTCATCAGGTCCCTCGAACGAACAAAGAATATTTATGTCCAAAAGGAATTTAAAACGCACATGGTAATGATTGTGTACATTGTCGTTCTGTCGTTGAGTCTTTTGTTTATTATTGTTGGATTTGTACGCATTGTGTCGTCTCAATGAAAAATGATCAATTTAGTTGGGTTATTGCTGAAATAAAGTTTTCTAGCGGAGGACAGATCAAACTGGTGAACATTTTTATACGGTAATGCCAAATATTTTGAACAGACCTCAACATGGTGATAACAGTTATGGAAATCAGCCTGTACTGTATTACATGACTATGAAACAATCTGTCCTGTGTTGTCGCAAACTTTTTAATCAAGTTGCTCGCTCACCTGCACCACCCGCACATTTTGCCTACCGTACCTTGCTGTTCATCGAAGAGTTTGGTTGTAGGTTAGCAGAAGTTCGCCCTTGTACCTACCTACATCTGCAGTTTATCTGTTCATTTGTTTGTTACGATGCATATCTCATCATATGCGACTAAAATGACGTTTCACATTCGTGAACAAAATGCAGTTAAAAACAACAAGGTATTAAATCTGGAGCAAAAGTCACATCGCTTACAATAAACTTGCACCAAATACTTAAAAAAGTGATTGGTTTGAAAAAGCAATGTATCCCTAGATCGTGTTATGTAATTTAAACAAATCAGCAACAAAGGTCATGCAGCGCAGCTTATTGTAATGTATAGTATGTATTTATCAGGTGCATAAAACTGTATAACAAGGAGCGAACACATCAACGACAACACCGAACAGCAGTTTCTGCGTGCTGTTTGGTCGAAATATTTCCGGAAAACGCAAAAATAAAATAGTCATCCTGAATCCGTAATCCGGAAATATTTCCGGATTCCGGTTTCCGGATGAAATTTTGGTTTTGCGTTTTCCGGAAATATTTCCGGAAAACGCAAAAATAAAAAAGTCATCCGGAAATCGGAATCCGGAAATATTTCCGGATTCCGGATTCCGTGTTCTACCTTAGGGAGGACTTAGGTTGAATCCGGAAACCGGAATCCGGAAATATTTCCGGAAAACGCATTATTTTTGCATGTAAATTTCTGCGTTTTCCGGAAATATTTCCGGAGTCCGGAAATGTTTTGTATTTTTGTATGCAAATTATTTCCGGTTTCCGGATTCCGGATTTAACCTTAGTTCGCCCTAAGTCCGCCCTAAGGCTGTGGTTTTTGGATTTTAGGGTCGTTGGTGCACCATTTTATCCGCGGGATCAATTCATCGGGCCACTTGAAGACGGTACTGCAGATACACTGGCAGGTTAGGGGTCCTTTATGGTTCACGCAGTTTTGCTTTTCAACCTGATAGATAACCTGGTACCAGACTATGTTTCTCGATGGCCCATAACCGATTCTTCAACTTCAACGGACTGAATTTAGGCGCCATATCTTGCCAGAAAATACTGGCTAACAGAAAGATCCAAATCTTAAGGCCTTCTTTTTGTTTCAGACCTATTCGAAGCGAGCACCTTTGACGTATTCAACATATCACGTGATCGAGTGCAACTGTCCAACGCATTCCATCCATCGATGCTCGAATTCGCTGCGTTGATCAGTGCGCATTCGCATCGCAGCCATTCGCTATATGACAGCATGCAGAAATTATTAATCTACTCACCAGAATGCTGGCTGTTTCTGTTGACGTTTGCTTTGGCCGCAAAACTCTACTTGAAATTCAGTAAGAAACTGACAACGACCAAAAAATCGTCGACAAAGCGCGCCTCGATTTTCTGGATCAGTTTCTTTTCTGCTCTTCTCATCGGCGTTTACCGAAGCGCCCTTCTGAAACCTCTGATTGTGTCCAACACCAAATACTCCATCAACAATTTAGCGGAATTAGCCGATGCCGTGAAATCCGGCTCGACCCGAATAGGTACGTTGACATCATTAGGATATGATTACTTATCGAAGGTCAAAGGATCTGGGACAACCGAACTGTCGATGGCTGAAGAAAGACTGAAAATGTCATTCGACATGGATTCGCTCGTTTCGCCGGCGTGGAGTTTGAGTTTGAATTTGACTGCATATCGCCGCTGGGTACGTGGAGCGCTCGACGAAAACGTTATCTTCATTGTTGGCAGGTTGGAACTGCAGTTTTTGGCGTCAACTCTTCAGCTAACCGATTATCGATCGATACCATTGCCGGAACTGAACCTACCGTTGCGACCCGTGTTGGTCTTTGCGCGCAACGCCACTGATTCAAAGGTTTGCAGATGATTCACGTGCGATTACAGTGAAGGATTCCGGGGAGTGTCTGTCAACTGGCACTACTGGTTTTCGCGCACGGATGGGTAGCGCACCAGGTCATCGTCGGTGCCAGCAATGAAGCAGGTGCGACATGTACCTAGCCAGGGTCGTCCTCTTCAATAGTGTTTTCCAATTGCATCGCCCGTTGCAGCTAATGAAGCGTATCAATCGCGCTTTATCCAAGTCAATGAGCCCGATCAGTGTGATCTACGGTCGATACATCAATAAATTTATGGCGGATCACAATCAAGCAACCGTCAAGCGTCCAGAACCAATTCAAATTCAGTCGTATTTCGTTCTCTTTGTCTCATTTTTATCCTCTGTGATCCTTGCTGTTACGATCTTGGCCATTGAAATTAGTTTCCCGAATTTTGTTTCATATTCCCGAACAGGGGCTTTATGAACTGATTCATAATTCATATGCCACACCATGTGCAACCCCCCAACCCCCAGGCTTGATCTCTTGTTGGACGGAATTGCATTTAATAAAGAAACTGTCTTGATTACCTATTGCTTATGCGATGACCTATTGCGCATGGTTGGGTTTGGTTTTAAGAGAGAAAAGTGGAAATGGAATGAAGTGAAAGTTATATTTATTAAAAGAACAATTTCTTATTTAGAAAAGGCAGATGGGCGCAGAGAGTGAGAGAATAAAATAAAACGATCGCAACTAAGCGAGCGCTGCTTCCCTGCCTCTTGCGTCCTACGTCGCGGCTGAAGGGTTTGACGAAAAGTCAGCCAACGACGTAAAAGTCGGACACAATATTTTTGGAAGCAGTAATGAGAACTGAGGAAGCAGTGCTCGGGCCGTCGTTTAAATACTCGATCGCGTTTCTTTTTCTCTTGTCGATCCATTACGGATTAATTACTATAAGATAATTGGACGGCTCTTACTTGTGATTGGCTAGAGAAAGATACTTGAATTTAGAGCAAAGAAATGACAATGACAATGCAATAAAAGAGAATGGGTTACTGTAGACACAGGATCAAGCGCGGAAATTCAAATGGGCTAATCCCGAATCCCCACAGCTACATGTATAGTCCGTCCACCAGCTCATGGCACTTTCTGTTGCTGCTGGCTGGTTTGTTCCCTTCCTCCACGTTCTAATGAAAGAGAAATTGAGTGTGACGATTTTGCAAAAAAACTAAAAAATAATCAAATGTGTCGAAAAAGATTGAATTCGATCAAATTTAAAATTAAATTAAATTAAAATCGAAAAAACACGTCGAACCAAAATTTAGGAGCAAAAATAATTTTTTTCGGAAACTCAATTTCTCTTTCATTAGAACGTGGAGGAAGGGAACGAGTCGGCCAGCAGCATCACAAAGTGACATGAGCTGATGGACGGACTATATGTATTGTGTGCGCAGAACGAGGTCAAATAAATTTAAACCTGATCTATCGTTGGTCAATGTTTCGTTTTGAATATTAAATAGCGGAATGCAGTGCGATTCAAATGTACATATCGGTCTAGATAAATCAATAAACTGTACTTTACTGTATGACCTATGATCGATATATCGATAAATTCCAAACAGATCGGATTAAACTCAAGTCAAACAACCGAACCAAACACGCTGACGTTGGAATCGTTACGGCATGGACAATTACTGGAATAAAGTTATGACTTATAATTAGCAAAATCGACGACAACCGCACTCGGTCGTTTGGGAGCTCACACTGGGATCTGACAGATGAGCTTATTTTTTCCCTCACATTTGTCGTCGTTCACTCCGAGATCACTGCCCCTGAAACGTCGTTGTTTTTGTGAACAACATTGCAATCCAACGGTATTCTGATTGTGACTATCCAATGAACGGACAACCTAAATGTTCTGAATTTATCACTGACCACAAATTGCAGCAATCTCCGTCGCCGCTTGGCTCGCCACCATCCCACGGGATGTTGCTGGCTGTATGATTCACACTGCCGTCTGCATTCACCCACACCCACTCTGCACCATTACGCAGCATTCCAATCCACCAACCGTCCTGCATTTACCAGACCAGTTCACCACACCAGGATTGGTATAATATTTCAGACCAGTACCTACCCCACCTTGATTGTTTTGAAACTCTGATATTGCGTGGTATGGTATCTATACAAGTTGTGACCGTGGAAACGCCCTATTCTTGAGAGAGCCACCAATCTTATTTGCAGGAGTGCATCATAATTTCCCTATATTCGTACCTTTACAGCACATTGGTCAGGGCACTAGCCAAGTCCCGGATCACAAGCGCAGGATATGAAGTCCACAAACAAATCATTTATTGGTGTCTCGGCTAAACAAATGCGCAATCAAAGCAGCACCAACATGACGCGGCAGCCCTCCATACACGTCCTGCAGCCAGCTTTTGATCAGATGCAACATCAGCACGTTCTCCGTATACGCCAACTTGCCATTGAACACAGTCGAGCAACGATCCATGGCGCCCTCCCATGTCACCTCGTCGTCTGGTTTGTACAGCGCCAGACATTGACCTTGGATCATCTTGGCCGGCTGGTCTTTGGCTGCCGCCTCGCATGCATCTGCGCGTTCGAAGTTTCCAATGCTTTGAGCTTGAAATCACTTCACTTCGACATTAAACGACCAACAAACAAGTTACAGCTGAACCATACCAGCAGTGACGGTAGTGACGAGTGTACCGCACATGACCGCAGCAATTACAACAGCACCACGGCAGAGCAGCGTTTGCATTTTTGAAGAGTTCAGAAGCAGCTCGCGGAAGAGTTTTTTATGGGTTGAATGAAAACAAATGCAGGCAAAACTTTGTGTAAAAGTTGCGTGCGACCCCGACAACACAAGTAACGAGCAGAGTTAGCTTTTATAATTTGCTGGGAGACTGGGAAGTAATCAGCCAATCAGCACTTGACAGATTACTCAGCAGATGTTGGTATTCCCACCCTGAACAATCAGCCCAGATTCTTTACACACGTTCATTTTTTTATCATATCACGACTAATACAAAGATTCTGGCACACCAATTACATATTGGTCGCACAATGACCATATAAGAATTCATCAAAATCAATCCTGATTTTCACGTTCAGTCACTCTTAACCACTGTGCTATTTGTGATTCTCACAAAACATTTTCAGTTGAAAATAATCTAGCAGATCAACCACGTTGCCGCAGGTCTGAAACATTCTCTTTACAACGTGTTTTGTGTGTGGTCGCGCAACGCAACGTCATTGCCCCGTCACTAGCCTGCTTTGCGATTCAGGAAAAAAAGTTGACCAATTCTTATAAAGTCATTGTGCGACCAATACCAATGATGATTTTTTTGGTGAAAACCAACAATCCTACTGCACATCAACGTGCAATGGGTGATATTTTCGAAACGGTGTAAAGCTGAGTTGGGTGTAAAGGTCGGTGTAAGCTCAATCGAAAGCTCGGTCGGTGTCAGCTCGGTGTAAACATGAAACATTGTCTGCTGTTAACGTGTAATGTTTCATGTTTACACCGAGCTTACATCAACTGAGCTTTCGACCGAGCTTACACCGACCTTTACACCCAACTGAGCTTTACACCGTTTCGAAAATACCACCCTATGATTGGTATGTAAAATTGCGATGATGATATATGTACAGTGGCAATTCTAGGCCGAAAGTTGAAGTCGCGTGCACGCGGGTGCACGCGAAGTGCACGCGAAAAATAGATGAAAACAGTTTGTTGGTTGCCCTTATCACGTGAGCTGGCCTGTGCAACAAAACGGATGGCGTGTTTCATTACTGTCACAAAAGACTTTCGTGGCGCGAAGCGTTTGGATTCTAATCCTGCAAAATTAAACTCCATTTCTCATATATTTTGTCGTTTTTTTAGAAGCATGCCACCTAGAGCCGTCAGATGGTGCTAGTGAATAGTGTGGCAATGGCAGTGTGATTCGCTCATCTATAATTACCTGTGTTTTTCGGTAGCAACGCTGTCAGCCTATCACCGTCAGTTCCAAAACTGCGAAAGCAGCCTGACTATGAACATGAACTGACCAACGTCCGAGAACATGACTCATAGTATCAAACAATTTATGCGTGCGCCACACCAACAACGTTCAATCCCTGGGTTATAAAATGTATATGTGACTACAGGTGAGAAAATGACTCTCGGTTGCACAACACGTCAAAAAGGCAAGTGACACGCAATGTTATGATAAAAATCAAGGCTATAGTTACTAGGAATGAGCGCAAACGATACAAAACAGTAAACATTTATCAAGACGAATGCCAAACGAATGGCTACCATATCCATAGTAAGAACAAGCCGACAAGAATATACCCTGGTGGTAATTACCAGTCTAAAAATTTAACAATGGCAATCACGCATGAAAACGGAATGTCGATTTTAATGCTTGTTTTAAGTGGCTAACTCTTAAAGGCAACAACGTATCGGATTTCGACTTGCTTTGGATCATAAACAATGTATTCGTTGTATTCCAGTGCAATGTAACTCTCGCCCTGTGATGGGTGTTCGACCACTGGTCCAAGTGGCACTGTCACGCCTGAATGAGGACAATAAACAACTTCAAAAAATTTCTCAATGCATTCGAACGACATAAAACTTAAATCATGTGGGATTCAAAATGTTCCAACCTGAATGCAGACACATGTCGTATTGCGGATCGGGTTGGTTCTGTCCGACACCAATCAAACTTTGGCATCCTTTCGGCAACGGATTCAGCGGGTCGAGGCTGAACAGACCCTCGTCAAGTTTCGGACTGTGACTCTTGCCCAATGCCACCTGCAGTTTGTTGACATTTAATCTTTTCTATTTCTTTGAATGAAATGTCAATGTCAACCACAATACTAAAGTTCGCCAACTTCACAAAGCAGCGCGTAGTTGATGCCAGATCGAGATGCGCGGCAGTAGTTCTGGGACTTGGCAAATTGATCAGACGTGTACACGCCCTGGAAATTCATTACATGATGTTCATGTAAAACTTTAGTCACAACTTCTGTACCGTTCGAATATGAGCAAATGCCTCACCAGTCCGAACAGTGACCCCGTTAGCGCTGCATTTCGCGGTGCCGGCAGCAAGCCTTCTTTGAGAATGCTCAGCATATTCGCAGCATTCGTGCCGTGCCACAGCATTTTGCGATTGCCGATTGATTTTAGTTGAGTGTTGATCTATTGTACATATGAGAATTGGCAGCTTTAATTTTTCACATTGTGTCTATCAAAAAGGCCAGCAGTTTTGTTGCTTTTACTTGAAACAACTGTGATCCGCTTCGATGCTTCCAATTACAAGAACGTGGCTTTCTGACCCAAAAAAACCTGACAAAGGTGTATTGACTATCAACATAACGTTACACAGTACCTGATTATTTTTGCTCTCCTCAGTGTGATGCAGTCTGAGCACAAACTGTACCCGAGCATTTGGTGAACTGTTGCTCACGTAGTGCATGATCCATTGGGCTTCGTTGCTGTTCGGGTCAAGCGGCAACATGTAACGATCAAGATCGGTGTAGATGTAGGACAGAGACGAGATCTGCAGATGGACGATTTTAAAAATTGGGTCATTGGGTCATGTTCGTTTACGCATTTAGTCGCTAAATGAAGGACATCTTAGAGTGCTTACCCATCACCTGTTCAAAACACATCACTAGCGGAGCACGGAGCATGACAACAACAGTGACACGACCAGCAAACCCTTATTCCCCTCACCAGCCATTATACTAATTGCGTCGAGTAAGCGACATTGAAAGTTCCTGATCTTTACTTTTTAGCATTCATGGCCAGCTGAATACTAAAATATGCCTTAGTTTATGTAGTTTCTGCAGACAAGAATGCTGGACGTGTTTCGCAACAAACCGAGTCCATTCTTAACGCAGCCGCCATGACCAGTTGAGTGGCCGTCTCGAACTGGAGCATCGAGTTCAACAGCTTCAACAATTGATCGAGCCAGTCCGTCTGGTCGATAACGGGCAGTTGCTGATGCTCGAATCCACCGAATGGTACCATTCTGTAGAACTCCTCTGACATTTCATGTAGTCGATTGCGTTGCTTCAGCATCTTGTCAGCGTCGGCGACAGTCATCTGCAAACTCACATGTGTCACACCTGCTTCATATGTAGCTGTTCAAATCCTTCATTTTTTTACCTTCTGCAGGTTGTTGATCTCCTGCCTCATCTTCCACAAATGATCGCGGGCTTCGAGCAGTGTGTCCCGTTTGATGTTACCCAGCGGCATCAGTGGACTGACCTGATGATTGTAACCAACGCGCGCGTTCAGATGTTTCAGATTGTTCTGCAGCATGGTCGTATCGCTGATGTCTTTGACAAAGCTGAACACTTCATCGTGCAGTTCTCTCGCGGCCTTGTTAGCCTGATCGGTCAGGGTGATCTTGTCCAGATGGATCAGAACTTGGTTGTCCTCTGTGTCCGGCGCATTGGCAACCGGTCGGTATTTCTTCGCGACCGGCTGAAAGTCCTGATGATTTGCCCACGCGTTGCCGGTCTTCTCCTGGTAGATCTTGCAGAACTCCTTGTATCCATCAGCGAACGAGTGGAATGGCGTGCGTTGATACTGGCCGGATTCACCGATCCGACCCCAATTGGTGAAGACCACGTGCAGATCAGAGTCTTTGCGCTGGATCAGTTGTAGGCGATAGAAGTTGTAGTAGCCGAACGGTCCCCAATGGATGTCGACCTTGTTCAACAGCACGTCGCACAGGTCGTTGGTGGCTGGACAACGCACAAGTTTGCCATTGGTCTGCATGTCGGAGTTCGGATGTGGTTGATATTCCTTCTTCTTCTTCGCCGCCTCTGGCACTGGGGGTTGTCTGGCTCGCACTAACGCCACGTACTTTTTGGCATCGCCTTCGCTGTCGGTGTCCAACTTCGTACCGGTCCTGATGTGCACGGCTGGTCGATCGACGTGTCGTGTTGCTGTGCTGGCGTTCCGTGAAGCGCGCTTTCGCAACACAGCCGCTGGAGCATCCTGGCCCGTCATAGCAGCTTTGATGAAAGGAGTAGTTTGTGTCACCGTTGATGATACCGATGAAGCCGGAACTCCAACGTCGAGCAGTAGGTTCAGCATTTCGGTACTTTTCCAACCGGCCCAAGAAGTTGGAGCTATTGCAATCCACTGCAGTGTGTGACCCTCTCTGTCCGTCCAGTGCAAGTTCACGTTGCTCTTGACTTTGAATGTAGTTGGCTTTGTTTTCTTGGCCGTCTTCTTCTTCTTTGCTGGAGGTGAACTATCTTCGGCTTCCGAACCTTCATCTTGCTCTTCTTCCTCCTGCTCCTCCTCATCTTCCTCGTCCTCTTGTTCTTCATCTCGATCGGCGCGAACACCCGTGTTAACGATCCTAGGCCCGCCGACTCCAAATGCTCTTCGCTTTCGTTGGGTCATCATTTTATTCACGAGTGCTTTCGATCGTTTCTTGACCGGCTTGTACTCGTGGTCCATCAACAACTTTGCGATGTCAACGTCATTGATGCGAACGGCGTGTGCCAATGGGTGCTCCAACTGCTGTCCATCTTCAAACGTGAGGTTGACGTCCACTTTCATTTCGTTTAACATAAACGAACAAAGTTCGAAGTCACGACACAGGATGGCTTCAATCAGTGGATGGCTGGTCCAGGTTTTGTTCAAATCCGTGGTTCCACTTGGGTCAAGAATATCGATGACTTGCGGGTACTGGGCGCCGGGACAGGTCTTGGCTGGAATTGTCTGCATCAGCTTCTTCATATTTTCGTTTTTCAGCGTGTTCACATGTGTTCTCGGGCTGGCGAACAGAGCAGTGAACGGTGTGTGCCTGTCGTATGGCACCATGTTTCGCCAGAATGCTGCATCAAGCTCGGAATTCACGCCGAGTTTCACCAAAAGTCGTCGAACCAATAGTAAATTGTGATTCTTCAAGGCTTCGATCACAGCCGGACAGTCAATGGCGTTTCGAATCGTGTCGTTCTTGTTGTGGGCGGTCTTCCTGATCAATGGCACGCCGATATCGAACAGTGCTCCCAGAATTTTATCGATGTAATGCTCGTCAGCGGCACAGTTCTGCACGAACGTCAACAACAGCTTGTCGTCGTAGTTGTGATGTTTCTGTCGACGTTTCAACAGCCCGATCAGATGTATTGCCAGATTGTACTTCTGGTAACGCAACGCAGCGTCGACCAGGTTGTACAACGCCTCGGGATCATCTTCCAGCAGGTCCAACACAACGAAGATCACGCCCTGCCAGTCGTTGTCGACAATTTGTGCGGGAACGGTGATCGACTTGAAGCCAATCTCGTGCTCCTCACGCGTCGGAGCCCATTTCCACAGATTTGCCTTGTTCCATTCGTGCTCGGTCGCATACTTCTTCTTCAAGGTATTCACACAAGCGCGTTTGATGTCGGCACCGGCTTGCAGCAGTGACAACGTGCTGTTTTCGTGGTTATGCAACGCTGCCAAAGCGAACGGACTGTTTCCGTGTCTGTTCTTCTGATTCAACAGCATCGGATCGAGTTTGTGCAGCAGCTTGAGGATGCATATGTTCGAGCCGCGCATTGCAGCGCCATGCAGCACTGTCTGTCCATCATTGTCCGTGGTGTGCAGTGACTGGGTCGATGCTCGATTCGCAATGAACGAGCACACAGCGATCGGATCGATGTGATCGGTGGCACCGGCCCTCTGTGCGTCGTACTTGATGAACGCGTAGTGCAGCGGTGTTCGACCCTGCTTGTCCTTCATCGCCAACAGTCGTTGTTGCGAGCTCACGTCTTGATCATGCAGAATCATCTCGAGGATCTCGGTGCTGTCATCGATCGATCCTGTGTTGGCATTACAGGCGATGTGCAACGGTGTCCGATTGTTGTGATTGCCGGCCGTCAGCGGCACGCCTTTCTTCACCAACATCAACGCAATGTCGGCCATCTTCGACGTGGTCTTCTCTGCGACGTAGTGCATCGCGTTGTTGCCGTGTGAATCCGTCGCCCCAGCGTTCGTTGTTCGTTTTGCGATCAGCTTGGACGCTGTCGTAAACATGTCTCGTTGAATTGCGGCATGCAGCACGGTGACATTGCTCGCAGCCATGGTGGCCACCGCGTGATGCTTGCCACTATCCACATCCTTGTACAGCTTTGACTCGGCCGGCATCAAACTGTTTGGGTCCACAAAGTCACTCGCCAACAAAGCGTCAGCAACGTTCGAGTTGTTTGTCTCGATGGCCAGTGCCAAAGGCGTGTATCCCTTGTCAGAGGTTGCGTTCAACGCCTTTCGGAACAATTCATTATTCTGTGTTGCTAGAGCAGGTTTCATTGCCGCGTCCAACAGCAGATTCCGTTTGGACAGGTCTTCTTTGGGATGACCTCTGATGAGCATGTGGAACAGATTCTCTCCAACTTGCGCCTCATTTGCCATTTTCTGTCGACTTTTATCTTTCATCTTTTCGTATGCGAGCTCGCTCTCTTTTCGCTGTTCACTCGTCAGATCACTCACTCTCTCCTCTTCCTCCACTTCTTCTTCTTCACATTGACTTTCTTCATCAACTGCTTCTTCAGTTTCATTTCCGTCATCCGCTTTAGTAGTAGTCTTCTCTGCACATTTCTTCGTCTGCAACAACGTAATTGGGAATTCTCGCAGGAGAAGTTCGATCAGCTCCCGTTGTTCCTTGAGTGCCTCTTTCAACAAAGTGTCGTTGTCACTAATCCATTTCCGGTACGTGTCCATCGCCAACAGCAGCGGAGTGAAGCCTTTCTTGTCATGCAACTCAAGCAATGTCTGCAACGTGGTTTTATTGCAGTTTTGTATCAGCAACCTAGCCAGCTTCAAAGCGCCCTTTTCCTTGTCGGGAAGAATGTAGAAGTTGCTGCCGTCACTCATGCTGTGGTATGGATTATCGGCTCTTGAAATCTTGTGAGCTCGACTTGTCAGGAGCCAATGCATCAGATTCGACTGTCCTGCGGTAGCGTTTTCAACGTTCAACGTGGAATCATCTGAGAACAGTGCCAGCGCCAAGTGCAGCTGACCCTGTTGTACGGCTAGCTCGGCCGGCGAAAATCCGTCTTCGTTTCTTGTTGTCAGCATTTGGTTGAACTGAGTGGCAGTCAGATGCTTGCGAAAGAAGTCGACAATGTCCGTCAGAATCTTGTTCTTGAACTGCAGCTGTTCTGGCGCTGTGCTCAACCTCTGCATGTCTTGCTGCGTCAACTGTACGTCTCCAACAGCCAGATGATGCAGTACCGAGTTGCCAGCGGCGTCCGTAATCGTCGCATCGGCTCCGTGCTTCTCAATCAGCAACTTGAGTTGGTCCAGCGTGTCACTCATCACACTCATCTTCACTGTCCACATGGCCAACGTCAGTCCTTCGCTGTCCTTGCAGTCGATGTTCATGCCGGGTTTCTTCAGCAGCCAGTCAACAATGCCCATGTTGCCTTTGAGATACGCGACCGACAATGGGGTCAACTGCCAGTCGTTGCCTTGATTCAGGTCAGCTCCGGCCTGGTCGAGCAGTTCCAAGCAGTAGTACCAGCCGTACGCCGCTGCATACATGGCTGCGGTGTTGCCAGAACTGTCAGCCAGTGAAACATCACAGCCGACACGCAGCAGGTAGCTGACAACGTGCGTTTGTCCGTCCATCACAGCGTGGACCAGGGCCGTTCGTTTCAGTTTGTCGCGAGTGTTCACCAGGCAGCCTTGCTTCTCGTACAGGTATTTGACAATGTCAAGATGTCCTTGTTGGGCGGCAAACATCATCGGCGTCATCTTGTTGTGGGTCGCGCTGGCCTGGATCTCGAGATTGCATCCGAGGTTGGCCAGACATTCGACCACACCCAAGTGTCCGTGGCGGGCGGCGTAATGGATGGGCGCTAGTCCTGTGCGAGCGCTTCGCACATTCCAACCGGCGCCCATGTTGTTTTCATCTGTCGATTTCAACTTTGCCACAATTTCGCGCACATTCTCCACTCTTCCCGTCATGCACGCGATCGTCAATGGCGTCTCCCCTGCCTTGGTGGTGTCGGTCAACGCGGCGCCGCGCGCCAGCAGCAACTTCAACGGCCCGGTGCCTTCACATGCAGCTGCGTAGTGGATGGCGCGGTAGTTGTCGCGGTCGGGCACACTGAAGTCTGGATCCGACGCGAGCAGTTGTTGCAGGTACTTTTCGTTCGGATTCGTGGCGGCGCAGTGCATCGGCGTGATGTTGCGATTGACGAACGCCTTCTTCTTCACCGACACCGCCATGAATTGCTTCAGATCCTGTTTGTCGTGCAACAGCGTCTCGCGATGCAGATCGTTGTAGCCGTACTGGAGCGCTTGCAACGAACTGATCCAACCAGCCAGCTTGCGGTTGCCGCGACGTACCGCGTCCGTCCACGTTCGATTCTGCAGCATGTGCTCGGTGATGTGCTTCTGCGCCACCAGTTTCTTGATGAAATCGATCGACACGTTGTAGAGCTTCTCATCCACGCCTGCATAATAGCTTCTCATGCTCCGCACACTGTCCTTGATCAAGGCATTGTTGCCTTCCTTGCCACCGCGTGTCATCTGCACATTGCGCGTGTGTCTGCCCAACATATGGAAGTTCGACCGACCCGTGTCGGCCCGTTCCAACAAGCACTGTGTCAGAGCACAACGTGTCTTCGTCTCATCGGCTTTGAATTCGGCACTCAGTACGCCCAACGCTTTGATGTCCTCTTGCTCGATCGCATAGTCCAATGCGCTACTCTTGATGTTCATCGATCGACAGAGTCCCAACGAGGCCACATTGTTTCGATCGGCGCTCAGTTTCTTCAACAGAGTGTGATCACTGATCTTTACGGCTCTGATCAAGTCCTTGCTGTACTGCTGCACGGACACAAATGGTGGCGCGGTCTTGGATTCGAACGTCGGGTCTTTGTCGTAGACCGTGATGTCCGACCGAGGCGTCAGCAGATCGTTGCCGACTTTGCGGCCTTTCTTCTTTGCTACTTTCGGCTCGTCGTCTGCTTCATCTTGTTTTGGCTTGCGTTTGGTTGGCTTTTTCGATTTCTCGGCGTTCTTCAGTGTCTTCTTTTGTTGTTGCTTCTGTTTTGGGGTAACCTGTGCAAAAAGATGATACAGTGATGAAAACATGCGAATACTTTATGACTTAACCATGTATTTTAAAGGACCTCTGGCTTTTGCTGTTGCACGCTGTTATGAAGCGGTGCTTGCTGTCTTTGACCACTATCCAATACCCCGCAACCATGCATCAACTTAAGGTATAGCACAAGTTGGGGCAACAGCCCTGTCAGTTGCACATGAACTTCAAAAGTGCAAGAAAGGATATGTGTACATGCACTCCTCAGTTTTTAACCAAGCTCAGAATTTCTCAGAGTTCATGCAGGAAGCCAAGCAAACGCACCTTCACTTTCACAGCTTTGTTGACGGCTCGTTTTGCTGCTGCGGCTTTCGGTTTTTGCTTGACCGGGCGTTTTGCAGCAGAGGGCAGTTTTTGTTCCAATTTCGATTCGTCAAAAATCGTGCGTTGCTTCTGGGTGCGCGATGATCGTCGAGGTGCCATGATTATGATCTGGATTATTCAGATTTTCTGCCAATTTGGAAAAAAACGTTTATCAGAAATTGTGCATAACAGAAAACAATCAAGTCTCGATGAAGAATTTTTCAGTTTTTGCTAGCATGCTAGCAGTTTGAAACGAAACATCTGAGCTGATATGAGCACGAGCGCAAGCCGCCTGCCTCCCAGACAAACACATAGAGTACAGCCCAGCGTGTCCCACCCACTTGCTGTACGCTACGCTGCACGTCTGGACACGTTGAAACAGGCAGCAGCACACATGGGCCTGTTTGGTTGGTGGGTTACGTCAGAGAGAGTTTACTCCAGTTGCCATGTTTTCCCTTTGCGCGACCTTTACCTATTGCTCGCATAATAAATGAGTCATTGTGTCAGCACAAGCAAACGCTTGGCTGTTTTTGGTCCGTTGGAGATGTTACTTTTTGTAGAAAGTTGTGAGAATTGTCCAATTGTATTGTTAATTTATTGAATTTCAATACACATATCTAGTACAATATACGTGCAACACTAAGGTTTGACAATTACAGATTTGTACGGAAGTTACCCAATATGTACCAGTAAAAATAAAAACTATGGTTGCAATGGTTCAACCGGTTCAACGTTTCGTGGTCACATAACTCAAATGTACTGTATGAGAGAGCAAGCTGGAAAGGTACTCTCGGGGCGAGATGCGTTTTGCTGGCGTCGTGTTCGGACGTGGCAGGGGCCGGGCTTGCCTTTTACTTTGCATTTGTGCATAACACGCATGTGTCCACAGAAAGTGCGCAAATGCGGCCGGCTGCTGCGTCACAATCGTGCGTAATGATCAAAAACATTTTTATGCCAAGTCCATTAAACCAAGTCAAACCCGACGACAACCCCAACCGACCCAAGATGCTGGCATGCAGGCCGCCCGGGGTCATGCGACACCAACTTAGGGATGCATAAATTTTCGCAATGCTGGCCTGAATTATCAAATTTATGTTCGAAAGGAACCCGTCAATTCAGTGCGATTTTATGACATGGATACGTACGTGACAGTGAACATGGAAAAAGACCAAAGTTTCACATGAACGCAGTGAGCAGTGACCGCGCGCAGTTGACGGCATTGAGCACCTGCGAGACGCCCTTCAACAGATTCTCCACATGAACTTTCTTCAAATCGGCCGATTTCTCCGTTTCATATCTGCTGATCTCATCATACAACAGCGGCATCGCCTGACCCGAATACGCATTGGTCTCGCTGGTGCCGAACACGACGTGTTTGGATGTTTTGTGCTGCAGATTGTGATTGATGAAACATCGTTCGAATGCCAGCAGACGCCGATTGGCCCATTCGTAAGTGCCGGCTTGGTCAGTGGTCAGTACGTGTGTGTAGAATTGTCGGGCATCACGGGTGAGTAGTTCGGTCAGGTAGAGCAGATTGTTCAGATACGGACGACAGGTGACTTGGTCGGATGGGTCAAACGCTGAATACACGGATTCGGCCAGTTGTGCGCTGTACTTTTGAAGCGATAGCCCTGAAATAGGTAGAACTTGTGAGGGTTGAGGATTGGAAGGAGTGGTGCTGTGCTAAGCGCTCCAGCAGGGTCTCAGACTCAATCTCAAACTCACTTTGGTACATTCAGACCCAAATGTGTGCTATGGGTATGCATTGCGATGGTAATGAATGAGACATGACGTTCAACCAACCGTAGTCGGTTATATTCAGCGGCAAGAGTGTGTAGTCGCTAAACCGACGCGCCACTTCAGTCCAATATCGACCGACAGCCGCGGTTGCGCTCAGATCCAGACGATCGATCAGCTGCTCGTTGAGCGTGTGCGTTTCGTACCTAAAAATTATGAGATTTAGAGAATTCTTGGAAGAATTCGGTTTTCTCGACATGGTTTACTACTCTGACAATACTCTCGGGAGAAACTTTTCAAACGCGTTGCCTGATCCGTAAAGCGCATTATGCGTTTATTATCTGCAGCGGTCACGTGACTGCCAGCCTCTCAACACACAAGTCAGTGACTTCTGAAATGCTACGAGACTCCAGCTGGCTGCTCCAGTTGCGTGCGCTTTACGGATCAGGCAACACACTTGAAAAGTTTCTCCCAAAAGTATTGTCAGAGTATACTTGTTTGTTATTGCAACACGTCGCATTGCAATGACTGATGGGCATGTTTTGGTACCTATAGGTATTATAGCTAATAACGGGTTTCGAAAAGTTTCGAAAATTTGAAACCAACATGCTGTGATAAAGTGGGTACCCTCGCATGTGCGATTTGTTGGTGTAGCGATAATCGGCCGACGGTACACCGACGTAGAACATGAAACTGGCGTGATCACTACCGCCCTCGATCATGCTCATATACGGATAGTCGGGTCGCCAGGAAATGTTGCCGGGGTTGAGTTGCATCCAAGTGTTGTACACCGTGCGACCACCGACGAAGGGGTCGGGGACGTGTTTGGCTGACTCCACCGACACTTCGTACACGCTCGGACTCGCCTGCAGCAAAACAAGCTGGCCGATTTCGAATGAGTGTGTTTGGTGAGTGATCCGGTTACAATCTCGATCTTGTGAAACCCAATGGCTGCTACATAATCAACCAGTTGGATCAGTTTTGCAAGGGCTGACTGGACCGGACTGATCACAAAACTTTTTACCGTGGCTCGAGTGGCCAGCGCAACAATTCTGTTTGATGTGAGACATGCAAGAATGACTGAATGCTCGGGGTCAATTGCAGATACCGAACTGCCAGATTTACGAGTGCATAATACTACCGAGCAAGCCTACCCCTTCTCACCTTGACGGCCAATGTTTCATTACCATTGACATTGTCCACATTCAAGTACACGACGGCGCGTTGTGCCAAAATGGGCAGGTACTCCTCCACCCACTCACGTGACCCGATTAGTCCGTACTCCTCCGCGTCCCACGCACAGAACACAAGGGTGCGGCCCGGACGCCAACCTGTCTCGTTGCGCATGATCACTGCTTGTAGCGCTCTGTGACAGAATTCTTTGGTTTTTTTATTGTGTTCTTGTCGTGTGGACTCCACAGCAATGTTTTTTATTTTGTGTTTTCACTTGCGCAAAACATCGGCCAGCGTCTTGCCTTTCCCGCAAAATGGTATTAAAATCCGAGTTGAGCTTTACTCTTGTTTCCATGCGTTTAGGAATCCAAGTCCACGTACTGAAACAACTTTGATGTCATAAATTCCAATGCCAAACCTTGTCATTTCCAGCATGGTTGCGGTTCCCGAGTTCGGGTCAATTGATCCGTACACCCACGCATCAAAGTGGTTCCCAAGGATCACATATTGATCGGGATGCAATGCACCCGGGATGTACCCGATCACGTTGTGGATGTCGCGACGCACCCAGTCACCGTCCACAGACATGTTCACTCTGAGGCCGGTGCGAAATTTGGTGATTATGGTCATCTGACTTTCACATGGCTTCAAAAGGATGCAAAGTTTGCCAATGATGTGCTCAGAAACGTTGTTTAACTGCGTGATAAGAACTTACAAATCACGTTGAAAATGACGACGTAGGTGAAACTGTCACCAGGAGATATCGTTTCAAAAGGGCACAAAGTCACATGACCAAGATATTGGGCCGATCACCATGTTTGCCACCTGGTCTGCTACCCACCCGATGTACATGCCCATCCCGCTGTCACCAAATCAAACAGCATTGCTCACTTGCACTCATTCGTTCCCCCGATCCTGTAGGTGACGCTGCTAATGCCCCCCTGCCAATCAGCTGGTGCAGCGCGTCCACCCAAGCAGTTCAATATGCGGTACGCATCGGCAGCGCTGGTTGGCAAAACGGGGATTGTGGGCAGCGTGTTGTCTGTCTGCGCTTGTCCGGCGGTGCGACCCGGATAGGTCCAGTTCTTGGCCGGTTCGTCCGGCGAAAGCGGGTCGCCTTTGCCGTTTCGCTAAAAGTGTAAATTATGGCATTGTGGTTTGGTTTCATAGACACAAAGTGCATCAGGTCATCATCAGTGCCAAGGAGCCATGTTACCCAAGAGAACATGCGAGCTGGCTTTATGCGCCTGGTATACCCATGCATACACTATTAATAAAACATGGTTGTGCAAACGTCTAAGGTCGTAAACTCGACAAAGGGTATTCTCCACGATTATACATACCTTTGATAAAAAAGTGCAAACAGTAGCTAAAACATCGTTCCCTTGTTTTACCTTGAGTGTTCCCCGTTGTGCACCAAACGACGGCATGTAGACCGAATCCGGATATGTCCCTTTGCCGGTGGGCGCGTATTGTGCCGGGTCGGAGTACAAAATCACACCCGCCACACCCCTGCGTGCTGCCTGTAGCACTTTGTCTCCTCTGAACATCTTGCCGTAACGAATTAGAGCGATCGCACCGGTTAGATTGATTTTCAGGTCATGCTCGATTTGGTCGAAATCGTCGGCTGAAATGTTCTGAGGCGGTTTTTTGTGAAACATCATTCCGGTACGGCCCTGCTGATGGTTTATGGGTCATAATTTGCTCATGGTCCCGTACGCTGGGGTATACGTATACGGTACAGTATTTCGAGGTGCCAGCATGGACGTTATTACGCAACAACGACCACACACTGATCGAATTTAGTAGTAAAAATAAATCCCGAAAAGTACTTGTGACCAGGATAGGATCACCGGTATCATTTTTATGATAATACATTTTACAAACAAGGCGAAAAAAAACATCGCCAACTGACACGATCCAAAGTTGCAATAGACGACACGGGCATGCACAGTCCCGCTGACGGCATACGCATTCCACCTGACTCCAGCACCGGGATCACCTTGTTCATTAGGCAGCACAACGGGCGACACACCAGTGCTGTTGAAACACCTTTTAACATCCGTGGCATGCAGCACTTGATACGTGTTCGGTCGGGTGTAGTCCGGGTATGACAGAAGGACGTTGTACTGAGCAAGATTGACGCCTGCGCAATTGGAAATAATCAGAAAGTTATAGGTTTCGACTTATTCGACAGTCTCTTTTTGGCATTGCTGAAACCGTGCTTCAACTACAGGAACCACGCAAGCACACCTCATGCATGATCAGGAACGTCGCCGATATAGGATTACTGCATTAACGCTTGACACATCACCTGCCAATCCCTGTTTCGTCCACTGTGCCGCGATGTAATCAGCGACGCGTTTGTTCGCCTGTGTCCCGGCCACATGTGGCTTGGCGGTCAAGTTCCGCAGAAAATATCGAATTCCATTTCCCGTAATTTCGGTGAACAGCTGACGTCGCAGCCAGGTCTCCATTGTTTCTGAAAACTTGCCACATTTATGTGGCGCACATTTCCATCCGCATTTTCAGCACTTACGGCAAATTGAATATCCTGAGTTGCGTTGGATGGGCATGATAACAACGGTGAGCCGATCTGTTTGGTTGGCCAAATCTATCAATTCGGATGTCACAGGCGCTGGTTGTTGCAGGAGTAAGTTTTATTTGTTCATCTCAGTTTCACTGGCCTGCGGTGCACCAGAACATCGTCAATGGGAAAATACACCAGATGACTACTCACGTGACCGCACCATCGGTGAGCCCCAAAGGAACCAAATTCTACGAAAAGCTCAACAAAACGTCTGATTTGATTGGCCACTGACCGTGCAGCACATCCTGATGTGTCTCGAATCGGCTGTAGTTCCTGGCCAAATAGTAGACACACATGACAGCCATGATGCCCACAAACAGTGCACCCAACACCCTCGCCGTATGCAAACCGCCTGATCGGCTGCCCCCACCCATTTGTTTCATCCAAAATACCATTTTGGCTGATG